>JAMBUN010000032.1:0-98399 GCA_030271035.1 Microascus cirrosus
GGACGTATTAGTTACTAGTTTACGTATTGAATTTCTTAGGTTATGTATGTACATATACCTTTATTTTGATTGGATATTACCTTGGGCTGATGTCAAGAATTAACATTTCAAATCCCTGTGGCCTGTATAACAGTCGAGGCACTTCGCATTCCTTTATCCATTGCAAGGATAGACTTTGTCTCGTTGACGCTGATATCCCCCTGCTGGTCATCCCCTCAGACAAGCGGTAATCGCCAACGCGATGTGACCCTGGGGACGCTAAACGGTTCCACGCCGTGGGGCCGGAAGCACGTCCGTGACGCCCTGAGCCACAACAGGACTCCACAACGTTTTCCAAGTGGTCTTTCCAGGGCCCGAGGGTGGGATTCCCCCTTTTCTGAGTGCCGATGAAGAACACGAGTCCCGAACAAGCCTCAAAACAAGGATACGAGCCGGATCCCCCACTCCTGTCGTGTGGGGGCGGAATCCTTTGCGACCAGGCCCTTGCAGCCAAGTCCGTTGCCTGCCCTGTTGCACCACGAATGTCTGTCGTCAGCACTAATCACTCCCTGTCCTCTTCTTTCTCCCAAGTCTCAGTGTTTTAAGACCGTGCTCACGCGAGCTGACCGGCGAAGCCAAGAACTGGGCGACTTAAATAGCTGTCAAGAGAAGCATTGTCTCTTGGTCTTGGCGGTTTTAGTTTCCGCCGTGGAGCGCCCCGTTAGAACCGACCTTGAGAATTTAAGTTTTGCGCGGTCGGCACTTTAGGGCGAGGTTAGTGCTGGGAGCGCGTCGTTCCGGTTCGCTCCGCCGGGAAAATGCGTGATTTTACAACGGTCAGGGCGTCCAAATACTGTGGGGTATGGTCACATTGTATCATGTCCCTAGTCGGCCCCCCTTCAGTCATATCTCACATGCTAATCACATAATAACACTCCGCTTCAGAGGCCCCATGTTGGCAGTTGCAAGCGTTCCTGTTAGAAGAAGCAAAGGAGGAGTTGCATGTATTGCGAAAATAAAATAAGCATTGACCGAGATCCCGATACCGCGAACAGGATTATTCAATCTTCCGAGACTCCGATCTGATTTCCCGCTCGAGCTTCACAGGATGGCGCTACGGCATGGTTCAAAGGAGCGGTGGCACAGGATCGACTGCCTTCATTGGCCACGCACAGCCGATGTCGTCATGGCAGGAGTGATATTCCAGAATCTCGGTCTCCCCCAGTCGCCCCAACATTTGAGAGCCCAGGGAATCAAGGCAGGCTATTCCCCATGGTTACGGTGCTGGGAACTATCTTTTGCTTCTTCCTGATAGACGCTCCTGATTCCCTATTGAACCACATCCCACCGCACTTCATTGCGACATAATCTGGGTCAGCCAGCAATGCTACATCGGCAAGGAAGGAATCCCAGGATCCTGGTTCCGCGACGAGAAACCATCCCCGGGAACCCCCTGATCGGCATGCCCCCATGAAACCAATCACCGTTCCGAACCACACTCTATCACTTCCGCCTGCCGCGCTGGTCCATTTTGCAATCGATCAGACATCTCACTCGTTGGAATTACCCGTCAGAACTTGCCATCCCCGGTAAGGCAGACAAAGAAAAGAAAAAGGAGAGTTGAGCAGAACCGTTATATGCAAGGGTTGCCCCTGTGTTCGGGGTTAAGATCCTCTCGGACACTGCCAAAACTGGGCATCACCGGGGATTCGCGCAGCTTTACCATTTTCCCGTTAATCTCCTGCTGCAACCCTCCGCTGCACAACTGCCGGAGGGAGGAACATCTAGTCGGCGCACTCCAGGGTTCAAAAAAGGCTGTCCTTGGCGCACTTACTGTTTTTTTTGCATCATACCCCGACTTGGTGTCCTGCCCTTCATCGATTTTACCTTCTTATTTCTCGCAGAGTTTAGTTGGGATTTAGCGTCGCACAGCGGATTGTTCTAGCATGGCAGAGGGCGACGCCGCCCAGGAAGCCGCCAATAACTTCATTCGCGAAGTCTGGGGCCTACAGGCTGGTGGCTATGTCGTCCTAGGTCTCCGGTACCTCACCCACTTTTACTTCTCTCGGCCGTTGGCATGGGACGACTTCCTCATGCTCCTGGCGACGGTGTGTTTCCACGCCTCATTCGATTTAGACACGGAGGTCCAGTCATACTTACACCTTGTGCACCCAGATCGCCTATACAGCCGAGTCAGTAGCCGCATACTACGTGGTGGCATATTGGAAAGGCCTCGCGAACAATGGCATGACGGACGAGCAGAGAGAGGCTCTTCAACCGACCGACCCTGAGTGGCAGCTGCGTGTCAACGGCTCCAAGACCCACGTTATCGGGCTGCTGTTGTACACGACGGTTCTCTGGCTGCTAAAAGGCTGTTGGGTTGTTTACTACAGTCGAATGACGTGCGCTCGCTCGCCCCCTGAGATAAGGGCTTCCCTGCCGCTAACATTGCCCGCAGAGACGGCATCCAATCGAGAAGGCGCCTTGTCTTCTGGACAGCCATTATCATCCCAGTGACATACATCTCCTGTCTTCTCGTCGCGTTTTTGAAGTGCATCCCCTTCGAAAAGCAGTGGCAGATCAAGCCTGCGCCACCAAGTAAGTTTGAGCAGCGAGTGGGAGCTCTTCAAGGATTTTGAGCTAATGCCAGAGTCTAGACAGCTGTACCCCCGCCGTATCCATCCTCCAAACGGCATATGTGATGGCGATGAACACCGTGACAGACTTTTTGTTGATGTCCATCCCGATACCGGCAAGCATATCCGAGAACTCTCCTCATTAAATGGCCGACTAACACTTCCTAGATGATCTACCAAGCCAAGATGCCCATGCGGAAGAAAATCTCTTTAGTGATCATGTTCAGCGGCGCCTTCCTTGAAATGACATTTGGTATTCTCCGAGCGGAAGCAGTCTTGAATGTGGGTTCCGAGCTCCTCTTCCCATGAAGACGTAAACGGTATACTGACCTGGCGACTTGCTTACAGCACGGCAACGATGATCCCGCCCTGTCCGGCTACTGGTCCGTCCGAGAATCCTTCGTCTCCTTCGTCCTCACGAACATGCCCATGATATACCCGCTCTTCAAGCGGTGGATCGAAAAGGGAGTCAGCATGGCATCTAGCGACCGGGGCACCGGGCTCGGTGAGAGCCAGGGGTACCGCCTGGGAAGCTACAACCGCAGCGGAACGGGCAACCAGTCCAAAAGGGCGAAGGTCAGCAACATCGACCCGACGCTCGACACCGTGCTTGAGCCGGGTGAGTCGAAGTGGGGATCGGAAGAGCGCATTGTTGCTAGAACCACGGACAAGGGAAATGGCTCGAGCGATGAGGACTCATCGCTGCGGGGCTTTGAGGATAATGGCGGAGGTCGGAGACGGCAGCCCGGCGTAGGGTACGCGGACGGGCGCCCTATGGCGCCGAACACAACCACGGCTGTGCAGAGCGCCGATAGTTCGGTGGGGACGGGTAAATGGAAGACACCAGGTCGCCAGATCATGGTAACGACTGAGTACTCCGTCTCCTCGTACAATGACGCTACGGAACGCCAGGCAGGAGCCAGGTCGCCGCAACCTTGAAGTCAACACCCCGCCGAGCCGCAGTTGCACATAATGCAACCCTTCGATTGCGAGCTTGTATGCCTTTCGACTATGTACCTTGGAAATAAATATTTATACTCAAGTTGCGACCGCCATGCTGGACTTGGAGAGCAGCCGGGACAACGCTGCTCCACGGATCGGAATTCATATTAAATACTTCAAATGCTGCCTGTGAGCACGTCGTTCACCCCTCAGCTCGAAGAATGCTCGGTAGATCCGTTGGAGACTGTTGCGTTCTTTGCCAGATGATAGATGCCGCACAATCCCATGCCTTGTGAGCAATGACATTTCAGCTCGAGCCAGCAGCTAACACATCTTGATGCCTATAATGCGTAGTGAATTGACATACCGGCGTTCGTGCCAGGATTTCGACATGGCCATAGCTCATCTAGTCGAACGACAGAACAGGCCGCTTAAGCCTAAATACGGGCGCTATCTTCCCGACGTAGAAAAGGATTGTAGTGATTTCATGCCACTGTTGAAGCAGAAAATGTAGCCTCCTGTGGAGGCACGCTGCTAATGTGTGTTGGCAGAACGGCGCGGCCCGTTGACGTTTCCTTTGTTTGTTCTGCCGGTAATCTGTGGGTTCCTATTTCGGGATGGCCCAGTTCTACACAGCCCACGTATAAGAAGGGGGCCCGACCCCCATTCTACATGAATCAATAGAATACGTGGGTCTTTTCCCAAGAATCCGGTTCGAGAAGTACCTGTGTGTGACCCGTGAGGCCGGTGAGATTTATGTGTACGACGATTAGATTCGAACGACTGGTATCTAGAGAACCCCAGCGCGAGACAAATGAGACGAACGAGACTGCTAGACACTAGAGCACCTGTTAGAGTGGACTCTGCATCGAGCTTCCTCTCGAGGCCAACTGCTTACACGGCTGGTCAACGAGGGACGAGATCCCAGTGGGCTCAACGTGTAACCCCTTCCGGATTCGAAGGCTCAAGAGGGAGCAGGGATAACCGCCCGGAAAGCGGAGAGGAGCGTACGCTTATCGCGCAGGCCGGCCACTCTGTGCTCACCCGCTTAGTGCCCCGTTTTTGTTCGGGCTGTTTGATTCGCAATGTTTTTGGATTGGCAGGAAGTTTGAGTCCAAAAGGGCGAATGTTCCTGTGGAAGCAAGCCAGTGGCAAAATGGCGCCGCTAGTGCGGTTAATACGCGGTTTTATGATCCAGACTCTGAGAGTAGCCAATTTATTAGTTATCTTGCAATGACAAGATAGTGTGATTATCAGCTCCCCTCGGGCTTGGCGGCCGATACGTCCCCGCATGTCTCCACATCCCCGTTATCAACAAGTCAGTGAGTGAGTGGGGGTACTGACTGCCTCTATTCCATTCACACCGTTTAACGTCCATTTTTGTTCCAAGTGAAGCATAATCTGTTCTTCATGTCATATCATTAGCCCTCACTTCTTGTGCATATTTTGTAGGGTCAAGCAGTCTAGGAACATGGAGTACAAGCAGCAAAAACAGCGACCAAGAACGACCCCTCGTGTCATCATCCACGGCGGCGCAGGGAACGTTACGCCGGCCACTGTCCCTCCCGAGAAGTACGCCCTCTACCGTGATGCTTTGTTAAAAATTGCAAGTGACCCGCCCGTTTACACCTCAAGTCCAACATTCTCGATCGTCGACTAACCACGAGCAGATTAGCAAGACGCACGCCTACATGACCACCCCACCAAACCCCTCTTCGGCACTCCCCTCCGCCCTGGCAACGGCCACCTACGCTGTCACCCTTCTGGAAGACAACCCACTTTTCAACAGCGGCCACGGCGCCGTCTTTACCCGCGATGGTATCAACGAGCTCGAGGCCAGCGTCATGGTGTCGCGAGGCTTCGCCAAGCGCGGCGTTGGGGTAACGCGCCTTCGGCGTGTGAGGAACCCCATTCTGTTAGCGCGAGCGATTCTCGAGCATGGGGATGAGGACCTGGGCGGGCAGGGCGCGGGGCATCGTAGTGCAGCAGGCTTTGACCTTGACGTTCCGTCTGCACAGGGCCACACGCTCCTCTGCGGCGAGTCAGCCGAGATCCTCGCGAAACGCTACGGCCTCTCTCTCGTGGAGCCTGAGTATTTCTTCACACAGAAGCGCTGGGACGAGCACCTGCGCGCCCTAGAGCGCGAGCGCACTGCTCACGTGGACGGAGCGACGTGGAGCCGCGAAGAGTATTTGCCCCAGGGAACAGTCGGGGCTGTCGCGCTGGATGAGTATGGCGTGGTATGTACGGCGACGAGCACTGGAGGGATGACGAACAAGCTTACGGGAAGGATCGGAGATACGCCGGTCGTTGGGGCAGGGTTTTGGGCCGAGGAGTGGACTGAGGACGGGGGCGGAGGCAGTGCGGTCGCGGAGGTTAATCCTTGGGATAGGGTACAGGCTAGCTTGTACCGCAAGGGACCGGTAGTCGCACTTTCGGAGTCTCTGAAGGGCCTCATGGCAGATTGCTTACCAACTCCACTCCTCTACACTCCTCTCGACAATCATGATGCCCGTTCCGGGCTGATAATCACGCGCTCAATAGCTCTCTCGGGTACTGGTAACGGCGACTCCTTCATGCGCATCGCTGCCGTACGCACCGTCGCAGCTATTGCGCGCTTTGCAGGGACGTCTTCCGCCGAGGCGCTGCGGAGGGTGGTAGGTCGCGGTGGGGAGCTACAGAAGAGCGCGGGAGACCGTTGGGGGAAGACCGGAGAAGGAGAGGGGGGGATGATTGGGATGGAATGTATCGTCGTTCGGGATGCGGAGGGGAATATTGTGGAGACCAGAGGCGAGATACTACAGGACCTTAACTGCGGGGGGATGTTCCGGGCTTGGGTGGACGATGAAGGGAGGGCGCGAGCGAGTGTCTTCTGGGACGACCAAGACACTACTAGAGGCTTACTCGAATGAGGGAAAAGGAGAGGATGTCAGACACTGGTGTCCTGAGATGATGGGGTTGGAGTTGGAGCTTGACTGATTGTTGTCCCGGAATGACCCCCCCCCTTTTTTTTTTTTTTTTTTTTTTTTTTTTTTTTTTTTTTTTTTTTTGCCCATAGAGCATCGCTTTCGGTGTGTTTACTGTCGAGACGAGACTTAGTCCTGATCTTGGACCCGGCTCGACTAGCGCCCGCTGTCATTCTGAAAGCATTACAAATATGACTTAGCACGTCAAAGTGACGACGAGAAGCCCCAACGAAGCGAGTGCGGCGTAGCAAACGAGACGGAGCGAGATGACTCTTGCTGGTTTTTGGCAAGGCGAATCCGTCTCTCAGTCTGCACAACCACGCCAAACGGGCGGGATGGTTCGCTATCTTGTGGAGGTCGGAACGAGGCTTCTTCTCCACCTTGGCTTCCAGCTGGGTGCAGAAAGTGCGGGGGTGGGCACTTCGCTTCAGGGCCCAGAAATTAGGTACGACCCACAAGCGGCGGGGCCACTCTCACCCTCCACACAAGCCAAAACAACAAAGTCGGACACCCCAACCCTTGGTGCCATTTTCATTTCACTCTGGCCGTACTTGGCAGCGTCACTGGAAGCTCGGGACGAGCCGAATTCTGAGACGATCTGTCAGATTGATACCAGGGAGGCGTCTCCTCCCGACATTCTTGTCCTCTGAGTCCTCGGGGCCTGAGCCACTTCCTACAGGCCACTTAAAAACGCAGAAAGGATCGCCACACCAGGCTTTGAGGGCTGTGCTGCCCTGTCAATATCGCAACCAATAGGATGCCGTGGGGTCGCGTGGCCCAGCCAAGGGCAAGGCAGCACTTGCATGGGGGCGGAGCATCCCTAAGACTCTAATCCCTGCTTGTCTTCTCAAATCAACGTAGCATCCACCCGTCAGCCCTCAATTCTGAAGACGAGGCTACAGGCCGCGAGGCGTTCTCGCCCCCCCTCCCTGCATTTTACCTGAACAAAATTGCTGCCTGTCTACCCCGAGCGCCTGTGAATGGCAATTCCTCGCTTTCTCAACTCGTCCCCAGGGATCGTCGCACTGCGCCGAAGTTGAATAAACCCAGTGACGTCTCACGACTCTTTTATGGCCGAAGGTTTCCCCGCGTAAGCACCGAAGGCCTGTTGGGCCGATCGTCCACTCCCCGAACGAGCACCGCCCCACCAGTCGATTGTACCGCCATGTCGAAGTCAAGTGTCGAATTCGCTCCCCAGGAGCAGCAGCGGAGGAGGAACTCGCCGACGCTTTTCGCGGAGCTCCAGGATGAGACGCATAATCCAGACGAGATCGTGACTGAGGCGCCCAAAGGGCAGTTCCGCCTAGGCTACCTAGACCTCACTTGTCTCGTGCTCAACCATGTCATGGGTGGGTTTCGCCTCTCAGGGGAATTGTCGATATTTTTTTCGTCTGTGATATAAACGAGAACTGACCCAGTTTTGTGCGAAAGGTACGGGTATCTTCAATAGTCCCGGCCGAGTCATCGCCGGCACGAACAGCACCGGCGCCGCGCTCTTCCTCTGGCTCCTTGGTATCATTGTGGGGCTCTGCGGTGTGCACGTCTACATCGAGTACGGCCTGAACGTGCCAAGATACGTCATCAATGGAGTCGAGCAGACTGTCCCTAGAAGCGGCGGCGACCTCCACTACGTGAGTGGTTCACACGTTCTCCCATCGCTAATAACATTACAAGCTAACACCGCTGGAGCTCCACTATGTCTACCGCAAGCCGCGCTATGGAAAGGACACAGTCCTCTTCTTCCCCTGCCTCTATGGAATATCTTTCATCTGCATAGGCGGCATGGCTGGAAACGCCGTGGCCTTTGCCATCCGCGCTCTCCAGGCGAGCTACCCCGGGAGCAACCCGGAAGACTTCTCTAGTGCGTCCGTAAGGGGCATCGCCATCGCTGTGGCTACAGCCACGTGCTTCATCCATACAGTCTCAAGGAGAGGCGGAATCATCCTCAACAACTTCTTTGCCATTATTAAGGTCTCCATCTTGTTCCTCATAATCATTACCGCGATTGTCGTGTCCGCCGGCGGCATTCGTAACTCAGAGACTGGGGAGAAGGTGCCCAATGTTATCAGTGAGAACGCAGATACCTCAACATCCTTCCGACCCATTTCAGCGGATGTTTCTAGCGAAGCAAACGGTTTTGCGCAGGCCTTCCTTGCGGTTGGTAAGGGCGTGTCCAATATTGTCTCCACCAATCGACTCACCATGCTGACCCGTATTTACAGTCTTCGCCTTTTCCGGCTTTAACCAGACCAACTATGTATGATTCTCAAACCACCTCCCCCCCCCCCCCTCTTCCCCGGCGGCTCTCAAGGCAGCAGTGCTGTGTGGTGACCCTAACGCTCTCTTTCCAAGGTCCTGGGTGAGGTCAGACGCCCGCGTAAGACGTACACTGTCTCCATGTGGGCCGGCGCCGGAATCCTCGCAGTCCTATACATGGCCGTCAACATTTGTTATGTATGCCCTTCTCTTCTCCCATCCCCCCGGAACCTGTCCCTCTCTTACTATCAATAGATGGTGGTCGTGCCTAAGGATGCGCAAGTCGAAAAAAATGTCGCACACGAGTTCTTCAGACGAACCTTTGGCGTCATCGGCGGGGGTTACACGGGTGACCGTGTTTTCCATATCTTCCTCGCCATCTCCTCGCTGGGGAACGTCATTATCATGACCTTCACCGCGGCGCGCATGAAGCAAGAGATCGCAAAGGAGGGTATCCTTCCGTTCGCGCGCTTCTTCGCCCAGGATAAAGATCTCAGTCTTGGGCGCCTGTTACGCTGGCTACGCAGCCGTCGCTTGTTCGCGTCTATATTGCAGCATAAGTGGCTCTCACCAGAGGCCCACCAGGAGAAGACGCCCGTGGGGGCCTTCGTCCTGCACTTCGGGTCATGCATAGTCCTGATCCTCGCGACATCGCAGCTCAAACCCGACGACGCGTACAACGTCCTCACGAGCGCGTGGGTCTATCTGTTCCCGGCATTCTTCGGCTTTTTCATCGCCCTGGGGATTCTGATACTCCGCTTCAAGGGCCCCAAGAGTGCCCCTCGTGACCCGTCAGCCGTCCCTGGCTCTGATGTCCGCAAACAGACATGGACGGAGATGACGGGTGGGTCAGTTAACCCCACGCTCAGCATTGTATGTGCAGTAGTCTATGCGCTAGGCTGCCTGTACCCCGTCATCGTCTCTTGGATTCCGCCTTTTGGCAGCTTTGCGGAGGATGAGGAAGTAGGCTGGTTCGTGATCCCCACCATCGCGTGCGGCGTCCTCGGGTTCGCGGCGCTCTGGTTCCTCGGCTTCCTCACGTACGCGAAGAGGCGGGAGTACCGGCGCCACCAAAAATTTGTCATCGAGCGGCACCCAGAGTTCGAATGGGCGGAGGGCGACCAGGGGGAGCCCTATGCGGCAGGCGAGGATGACGTGAGTGATGTGCGGCGGATGGCCGGAGGGTTAATATTGGTGCACGAGACTGTCTCCTTACTGTGGAAGGCGAAGGAGGCGCTTGAGCTGGAGAGGATCATAGCTGAGGCAAACGGGATGAACGGAGGTCATGGGGCGCAGCCCGGGGGAGCACCCACAGAGCAGCCCATGAATCCTTATGCAGGCACGGACTTCGAGGCCTTGGGACGATAAGCGGTGGAGACAGATAATAATTATTAGCACGAGTTTACAGTCCTTAGTTTCGCTTTGATGATATCCACGTGATAGTTTGGATCGTGTTCTAGGGGTTCCAAAAAGTGGGGAGATTCGTTCTTCCAGAAATGGCAGCCTCGGATCACTCGCTAGTAATAAAAGTATAGCCCTGACGGGCTGCCTGAGCGTTAATCGCCTTGAATAAGTATCTCGAGACTCGTAGTCGCATTTAAGAGAAAGACAATTATTAGGAAATCGAGCGGCCTTTTTAATAGGCTATACATTATCTCTATAGGAGATACGAAGGCGATACATAAAGCCATATAAAGAGGGTATACGATGGGCACGCGCGCGATGGGTACGCGACACCTTTACACATACGGGCCGGCGGAAGGAGGGGCCGTGGTTTCTCCCTTGGAAGTTTGGGCTAGAGAGGGCGCGTTTGCAAGAAATTAGTACTTGTCTGTGACTTTGGAAAGGGGTAGGTGTGTACGCTTTTCCAAAGAACCATGAAGTATATCTGACTCCGGCGGGAAACCGCAAAGCGTAGGTGCTAGCGAGCCAGTTCCATATCCAATTACATAGTACCCCTGTCTACAATCCGCTGCCATTAAAAAAGAAAGGAGAATTTCAAGGATCAGCAATCGCCTAGGCAGGCGCCTCTTCCTATGGTCGCTTGCACATTGCACATGTTATGATCTTTGACAGGGCTTCGCGACTCAGCCGCACCCAGGATTCGGTTCCCAATTTTGGGCCACCTCCCTCATTGGTCGCTCAAGCATTCCGTTACAGCCCGAGCCTTATGGCGATGTTGAGGTGAATCCCCTCACGAGCTGTCTTGAACTCGCCATATTTCCAAGTTAGATCCTTCCGGCCCGCTGCTTCCTGCTATCGCAAGTGTGCCAACACATTGAAAGCGTCGGACAATGTCTCTCGACTCAACGATCGAATATCCCGTACGGATACGGAAGGAGGAGCTGCGTTATTCCTGGTCGTACTTCGACCTCCCCGCGCGGGGTCTGCCATTTCCCCCTTTGCAGGAAACGATCTCGGAATGGGTCGGTCTCGTCGACAACTCTACTTCGGGAGACCCCGTTAGTGTGGCGCTTGACCGCAGCGTTTGCGAGACGGACGGGGGCCCAAGGAACTGTGCCGAAGCGTGCTCGGATCCGGCTTACTTCTTTCGACCATTGAATTTCCGATCGTGCCTCCTTTTGGCCGGTGTGGCGGCTCTCGTGCAGCAAGGAAGTTACACACTAGACATGGAGGACGAAGGAACCGTGAGGACATTGGGGTCACTGGAAGACTTGGACTTGTTCTCATTCAACGCCACTGGAGCGCTGTCTAACATCGCCCAGTGCGTTTCGGAAGCTTGCGATGAATCAGGCGGGCAGGTCTGCGTTGGACTAGCGAACGCCCTCGAGGACATGAGCAATCCAGCGAACATCACATCGTCGGAGATCTCGAGATCGCTAATGCCCGAAGTAACTCGGTACTGCATGGGGACTGAGTTCCGGATGGATCGTGATATCGCGGGTCCTGGGGTATGTCGTTTTCAGAGAGAGTATCCTTGGTCATTCTACTAAACCCGCATAGGTCATGTTGTCATATGCCTTTCAAACCGGCCTTGCCTTTCTATTCTACCTCTTCGTAAAGCTTTCCAGAACCTGGACACGGCGGTTTATGCACCTCCTGAGTTTCTGTAGCTCGCCGGACATCCAAAAGCGGGGCCCACAGCTTCAGAGGCAGTTCTCAGAATCCTCCTTTGGCGCTGCTGCCATATCGTCAGTCGCGGAGTTCCATGAGGTTCAGTGCTACTACGTCATGTCGATACAGTTAGCGACGCAACTCAATTTCAACTCTAGGAACCTTAACGCCGCCGGGAACAGCAGCACTTCGTTCGGCGAGGGGATTTTTAACACTGAAGCATCCATCGTCCTGAGCATCACCAGCATCTCACCCGTGCTACTGACGCAATTCTTGTTACAGCGGGCGGGGATGCATTGGTGGTATACTTTCATAGCCATGTCTGTCACGGTCCTCATGGCGGTAATCACCTACGCCCGGCAGGCCGTCCTTATGGTGTCCATAGACGGGCTGTGGCAGAATTTGGTGCGCGAGAGGGCGGTCTATTCGTGCGGGATGAATCCGGCGCCTATCGTGTACTGTGGCCTCTTTGAGGACTTGGGATTTACCACGATGGGCACTCTCCCCATTTACATCTGCTGTCTCGTCGGCCTAGTGGCCTGGGTCGGACTTCTTATTGACCAGATTGCGTGTACGATTCATCGTAAATTCCCTGTTATGGAGAGGAAGGTCAGGCTCTTTGGCTGGGTGGCTCGGTTCTCACAGACCTACAAGCACCACAGGTTTGGACGCTGGTTTGTGGCTGTGTTCTTTACTTCGGCCGATGCGATCCTCGTGTTCAACCTTGCCATGTACGCCGTGCTGCTCGCCATCGCCATTGGCGAAACGGACGTTAACGACCTCCGGAGCTGGGGTTTTGGCCAGTTTGTTTCTGTAATGGTTTGGACACCGACAGTGGCCAAATATCTCTACTACTTGGCGTGTAAGGCCCGCCCTTGGTTCCAATCGTCCTTGTCGCACTTATGCTAACACCTTGTTTCGTTATTAGTTGGGATTGAGGGAGGGTTTCGGGAACGGATACCGGAGTACTATACCATTTCTAGGCAGCCGACGCTTGAGGCCGAGTTACATCCAGTCCCCGAACACAAGGATACTACTACCGGGGTTGGAGTCAACTTATAATTGACCGAGCGGCAGTGACGGGCCAGGGAGGGCGAGTACCGGGAGACACACGTACAAGAAAAATATTTTTAAGGAGTAGCCCACCCCGGGGGCGCAAAGCTGCTGCGTCCGAACGCAGCAAAGTCATCCAAGCGGTCTGGATGGTCCAAGTGGCCGTCTAGACCCTTAAACGATCGGGTAATTTCATTGCAAGCCAAGAAAGAAACACGCCTTGGTCACTGAGCAGAAAACACATAGCATATCCAGGTTATAGACTGCTCATACATGGTCGTTGTCGTATACCGGTACACCAGATTCTTCGCCATTGAAGAGAACACTGTTTCATATATAGCAATAGCTTTGAATGTCAGTCCAACTATGGTAATGGATCGTAGAACAGTTTAGTGCCGATGTTAGAGCAACGCGACCGGGAGCAGTGCTGCTTGTCTCAATGTATACGCTTGTTTTGCATCTCACCTTCGCCAATTTCCTTGATAGTGCACTAGCACGTCCCGACACCGTGTAATGGGAAGTAATGCTTCTTTTCTGCCGCCAACATCAGCCTTTCTCTTTCTACAACGTATATCGCGTAAAGGTGCGTGAGCTAATTGGACACACTACTGCAGCCCAGGGTCCTGAGGCTTTCATGGGACCTCACTAGCGATAGGATGGGCCCTCTTCTTCCTACCCCTTTTAGAATAAACGAAGCCCAGTTCCCGCCTATTCCTAATCCCGCGCTTCCTTCAGTAAAGCATTCTTGTTAATCACGCGCGTTAGGTTCTACTCGTTATCGTCAGATTCGGACGAAAGGGGCACGGGACGACGCGTCCCTGTCTAGAGTAGCGGTATAGATAGAGTCCCTAGAGTCCCTGTTCCTCTTACTAAGGTTCGTTTAGAAAACGGGCTGAAACTGTCCCCTTCCGTTTGGCGCCGTGGATCCCGGAAGCGCAAGCGCCCCACGTTTGTCGTTGAGGGCCCCTGGCCCCTTGGGCCAAATATGGGCACGATACCGAGTCTATGCCAAGAATTTTTTTTGGAGGCAACAGATGAATTGTGGACGAGGGTTGTAAGTTATGTAAGCAAAATGTGTGCTCTTGTTCACAAGACAAGGGCTTGCCCACGTGGTTCCGGAAATGAAGCAGACACAAAAAGATTGCAGAAACCTGAGTGTTGAGCGATCACGAGATCAGAAACATTATTTTCGAGGACGAAGTTTGAGGAGATTTCGAACATGGGGACAAAAAATTGTGAATGAAATGCATCAGCCCGGAATCGAACCGGGGGCTGGCCGATGGCAACGGCCAATTTTACCACTAAACCACTGATGCGGTACTTCGTACTTCCTTAAGTTTTGAGACTAAACTTAGATATATGTAAGAGAAGCGATACTTCTGAGACGCCCGCATCCGTAACTCCTTTGTACCTTGCTTTCCAACCCGCGCTAAACTTAACAAGTTGCTGTGGGACAATACCGGCGGATTAATTCTACTTGATATTGATCCGGGGCCTGTAGGCTTAACTTTTACTGGGGCCATAATAGCTCGCTAGCAATGGTGTCACATCTCTAAGCAAGAGATAGAATGGAGTGTGTTCTTATGACGATATGAGTGGATTGGGAGGATAACTGGAGGGTTCTCTACTCAGAGAGTCCGAATTTAAAAGGACACAGCATCCGGCTGTAATGAGCCGATGTGACCAATTAATGGATCCCCCTCCCCGGCCTTAACCACGGAATACTTGCCGGCTTCCGCGTTTCCAGTCTTTCAATAGCGCAGGGGCCCATTCTCTGATATATCCTTGTCATCCGAGGGGGCCCAGAGCCCTAGGCAAAACTGTTAGGAGGTATCGGTTACAGGAATTGCCATTAGAAGTGGGGTTAGAGTCCCTGGAGATCATGACTTGCTCTTTCCCAACATAGCATATGCACGACCAAGTCTATTGGGTGGAACTG
The DNA here is from genome assembly GCA_030271035.1 of Microascus cirrosus. NCBI lineage: Eukaryota > Fungi > Ascomycota > Sordariomycetes > Microascales > Microascaceae > Microascus > Microascus cirrosus. The sequence goes on from JAMBUN010000032.1 coordinate 14,847, forward strand.
GTGGTTCAGTGTCATGTAGCGCAGCTCTACCTTTCGCCCGCTCCGCACACCAGTTGCGGGCGGAGGACTGACTGGGTCCGAGCAAGGGAACCCGCCTTCCGCGGGCATGACAATATTAAGAGCGAACTAGAGCACAGGGCTTACGGAATGGTACCTCCAATAGCAGTACAGTAGTTGGTGAGCCCCGATCGGCAAGGGCGGCAGGCGTTCCCCGGGCGAATTGTCCGATTCTTTACGCCAGAGATGGCCCACTTGCACTCCCCCAAGTTTGGTGCAAGGAAGAAACCCCACGCTGCACGGCTCGATCATGGACTTGTGCCGCCCTGTGTCCAATAATTTTGCTCCACCCTTGCTCTTCAAGCCAAATGTACGCGGGTGGGATCGGCAGATTCCCTGGGCCCAAATGTCCGATGCCTGCTTATAATAGAACTGACCGGCTTTAAATCGCTTCCCCTCATCTCGTTTCATTCCCACCGGGCTGCAAATGCCTCTCTATCACGCCTTTCTGCTAGCCCTCGCTCACTTTCACCATGGGTCTGCTATCGGATGCCAAGTGGTCCGCAATTCTCAAGGCACTCCTGGACAACTGGGCTCTCGCTGGCGGCGCTGTCACGCTGGGTGTAGTCGCGGTAGAGGTTGTGCGGACGCTTCGCTTGTGGAACCGTCTCAGCCATATCGGCGGGCCGCCGTTCGCGGGCTTTTCGAATCTATGGATGATCCGTGCTGTAACGAGTGGGAAGAGTCATTGGATTCTAAAGGAAACGACCGAGAAATATGGTATGTCTGGCCGGTTAATCCCGCTCGCGCTATCCTACTCATCGCCTGCCGGACAGCGGCACTGGCCGGGAGCGCAACGGAACGTTTAACACCTTCCCGCTGGCGACCTGGAGCCAATCTTCAAAGTGCATCGTGAACAACTGGATGCCGTCAATATTTTGAATCTCTTCATTGAGGGAACCAAGTACTAACCTCATACAATCCAACAGGGCCCCTCGCCCGCATCGGTCCCAATGAACTCGTTACGAGCGACCCTGCGCTGCTCCGGCGCATGCTCAGCGTCCGCAGCCGTTACAAGCGGTCTGACTGGTATGTCGCCATGCGCTTCGACCCAACGCGCGACAGCGTGCTGTCGCAGCGGGACAACGAGCTACATCATATTCTCCGGACGAAGATGTCTGCCGGTGTAAGCTATGGCCTCACTGGAGCTACACCTTTTGTATCCCACAGATTGAAAGGCATCTAATCCCTGACTTCTCCTTGGTAGTACTCTGGCAAAGATGTCGAGGCACTGGAGTATAAAGTCGACCGCAACGTAGCTGCGCTTATCTCCCTCATAAACGAGAAATACGTTTCCACACCGGGAAATGCGAGGCCATTCGACTTCGGGTACAAGGCGCAGTATTTCACGCTTGACGTCATCTCTGACATCGCTTATAGCGAGCCCTTTGGGTGTCTTCCCTCAGATTCGGACATTCTAGGCTATATCCAGGCCGTAGAGGAGAACCTACCTATGGTCATGTTCGTGTCGACGATGCCGTCCCTCATTTGGATAATGAAGTCACGCATTGTACGGATGTTCATGCCATCTGATAGGGACCAGCTGGGGTTTGGCCGCGTCATGGGGTGCGTTATATACTACGTAGCGCTCGTCTCCAGGGACAGAATGCAGTTGCTAAATAGCCTTCAGGATATGCAAGAAAATGGCCGCCGAAAGGTTCGGCGAGAATCGGAAGGAAAAACGGGACATGTTGGGCTCCTTTGTACGCCACGGCCTCACCCAGCCTGAAGCGGAGTCTGAGACCCTCCTGCAGATGTGAGTTCGCAAATATGAGGTAAATAACTGTTTCGGACACTTACCTAGCACCACCAGTCTCGCTGGTTCCGAAACTACAGCAACTGCCATACGAGCAACATTCCTTCATATCGTCACGACACCCACCGTATACACAAGACTCGTCGCCGAGGTAACTACCGCCTCCAGGTCCTTTCCGTCTCCCATCTCCGAGTCAGATGCAAAGACCTTGCCGTATCTGCAAGCAGTAATAAAGGAGGGCCTTCGCATCTGGCCGCCTCTATCAGGCGTAATGTCTAAGATCACACCCCCCGAGGGCGACGAACTTAACGGACTGCATATCCCTGGTGGGACTGTGATCGGCTACTGTGCCTTCGGGTTGTCTAGGAGTCGGGATGTATGGGGCGCCGATGCAAACGTGTTTAGGCCAGAACGATGGCTTGAGGGAACTTCTGAAGAAATGAGGGCCAAGGAGGCAGCGTTGGATCTGGTGTTTGGACACGGAAGATGGCAGTGCTTGGGGAAGAATATTGCGTACATGGAGCTGAACAAGATTTTTTTCGAGGTGAGCATGCTCTCCCTTCCTATACTGCAGTTTAGGAAAATTGCTGATATGCACAGCTCCTGCGCCACTTTGACATACAGGTTGCGGATCCAACCAAGGTGTGGGACTCAACATGCGCAGGCATCTTTATGCAGCATAACTTTTGGCTCCTGGCTACGAAGCGGGAATAGGTTGAGGCCCTCTTTGCGGCGTTATTCTATTTTAGTGTTAGTATTTGTTGGGTTTCCTATCATAAGCAGAATGCGGCTGGCATTTGCGATCGAATTCTTTGTGGTCCATTCTAAGTACATCATGTTCACAGGCTGCTGCGCCATACTGCACTCTCAGGCACTCAGCCGGCGGGACGAAGAAAAAAAACTGACTTTCCTTCCTATTCGCGCCATTGACAGGAGAGTCCTTGTGTAGTGACGGCCCATTTGCCGGCTTGGGGGCGAACATTGGCTGCTGCTGGAACCTTGGCTCTGCGGCGGAGACCTTGGTTTTTGCATGTAGCAATGAGCGTAAACTCAGGTCACCGCCATGGAAGAGGGGCCAATGCCTTCGCGACATAGTATTTCTGAGCCGTGGGAGTGGTCGATAATAGGGACTCAAGTCAGCAGGAGAAAAGATTACCAAAAGGCAGGGTGGAGTTGCAGGACGTACGAAACATGTGATGAAGCTATTCTATTGGGAGACATAAACTGCAAGATCGAAAGGAAACCCGATAGAGCAGGCCATGGGCTTCTCTTCCCTCCTTTCTTTTTCCTTTCCTTTTTTTTCTCCTCTGAGCTGGCATTGCTAGATGGACAGACTGCCATGGTCTAAATTAGGCATGACTGCATGAGCATGGATTGCTCAATTAGATTCACTGAATCACTGTATGCATCGCAACCACTTACATGTGCCGACGCACCATCCTTGCAATTCCACCATGCTTTTTATACTTTTGTAGAAATGGAAACCATAGCCATGGTGGCCAAGAATAGTAACCTCCTTGCTCATATTGCTCACACCAGCTTAGGCTGAAGTGAGAGCTGCTCAGTTCCTGAGGAGGAAGTGAAATTCTTGTGACCAATCTAAGGTCTTGATAACCAAAAGGGACGTGTATACGTTGAAACATTCCTATATACTTCGATTCCATTTATAAAAATTTCATCTGTATTCTTGTGACATCGTATGTCGCCAGGAACGAGGAGGAGTCGCCGATCGCTGCAGCATCCTGTTGAACTTTTGGAAAGTTAGTAAATGCCCAAACCGCAAGTTTCTTGTGAATGGTGTTTCTGGTACTTAGTATCTTGCTCGTGAGTACACAGTAAGAAAAATTGATCGCATCAGTGGTTTAGTGGTAAAATTGGCCGTTGCCATCGGCCAGCCCCCGGTTCGATTCCGGGCTGATGCAATCCTTCTTTTTTGCACCTTTTCTGACCCAATGGTCGCTTTGCAGATTGCTCGCATTGAAACCGTGGGGTGTTCGGCAAACATTGATTTCCTTCCTTGACACGCGAACGGAAAGCTTCTTTTACCAGTTAGGCCTATTACTCTCCTATACATGGTGTACATATCATACTTCTGCTGCCGCTGTAATGGTAAAAGCCCTAACACAAAGCTGATGATGACCAGAAGCATTTGATATACCTTTCCAGGGCTTTGTAATACGGCTGGTATGCACACAGAACGAAGACGGGTGGGGCAGGCTCTAGGGAGTGCGGTTCCTTCGTCAGTGGTCTGTATTCATATGGTGTAACACTAGAAAGCAAGACGTGTTAGAAATCATCATCATGGGTCCATATCCCCCCTTCGCAAAACTAAATGTCTAGGATAATGCAACTATTATATTGTCGTATTCCTCAGGGAGCTCATTAATGATCAACTAGGTCACTCTATCGTTTATCCTTTGCGTTTAATAATTATTTATGGTCTAGCTACAAGATGGATCGGTGGTCCAAAACATATGCCACTACTCCTCATCCTCATAACTATCCATCCACTTCACTACCACCCTCTTCCTCTTCCTCTCCCTCTCCCTCACCATCATCACCACCACCCTCAAAGTAGGTATCCAAGACAGCAACGCTCAACTCGGGCATCACAAATTCGAACCCGTTTTCCCCAGCCTCGATCACCGTCTTCGTCGTCTCCACGACGTTGACACCCGTCCAGGGATCGTTGTACCCGAAGGGGTCATCCGGGCCGGTCAGGAGCGTCAGCTCTGCCTGGGTCCCGGCCTCCACGCCCTCAAAGGCGACAGTCACGGGCACATCAGCGTGGTCGGTGGTGTTGTAGCAAGCGCCCTTCCATACGAGGGAGTCCTGCTTCGTCTTACCGGCGACGAAGAACAGGGGGTCTAGCTCTCCAGAAACGGGCAGAGTCTCGACAATAGGGTGAGCAGCGAAGAGCTAATAGTGTAAGTAAGGAAAGTATTAAACCTCTAGGGGATTCTCTCCACGTACCTCCCAGATGTACCAGTCTGTGGACCTGGTCGTAAGAGCTGGGTCAGCCGCGTGGTGAACCATCGTAATAGCCCACTGGTACCGGTTCAGGTTCCGAAGAATAGGGGCCTGCAATTATTGGGGTTAACATGCGAGGACGTAGGAATAGGGGACACTAAGATAGCCTACGTAGAAGATTCCGTGGATGCGGTCGGCATTCCGTTCGTAGCTGACCAGTCCAATGGCGCCGCCAACGGATCCGATCCACCAGGGCCAAGGAGCAAGCTCGCCGTCAAAGCCGATTCCACCGTTAACGTGAGTCGAGGAAACCTCGCCTGTCAAGCCACAACAGATTAGCAATGTCGACTTCTCATTAAACCATACTGCAGAAGAGCTTACCAATAACGTGAGGGGTAGTGACGTTGTCGAACAGATTGAACTCATCCAAGAAGTCATCAGGCTTCCGGTATGGGTGGTAGTCGCCGAGGGCCGGCTCCGGAATGTCAAAGCCATCACCATCGTTGAAAGCGCCAGACGAGATGATGTTCATCTCAGGGTAGACCTCAAGGATGGCATCCATAAACATCGGGAAGCGGTACTCTTTGTAGGAGGTCCAGCCGTCAGGGTAACCAGCTAGCCAGTCTTCGTTCCCAATCTCAACGTAGTTGAGAGCGAACGGCTCCGGGTGGCCTAGCTCCGCACGCTTGGCGCCCCACTCGGAGTCCACGGGTCCGACGATGAACTCGATCTGGTTGAGCGCGTCGTCGATCCAGGGCTGCAGCTCATCCTTGGGTACGACATTCCCATCGAGGGAGAGGCCTGCGTAGACTCCGAGAACTATTTGACGAGCATTAGTACTTTGTTCGACGTTCCTTCCGCAGGTGGACAACGTACTCATTTCAGTGCCCATATCCTCAGCCAGCTCGAGGTACTCCATGAGGCCGAGACCGTTGGTCTGCTGGTAGCCCCAAGTGTTCTGGAAGCCGCGGCGGTTCCTCAGTGGGCCGAGAGTCTCCTTCCAGTCCCACCAGTTCTCGATGTCATCACCCTCCAACATGTTGCCACCTGGGAACCGGAAGAAAGTCTGGTGTCGTTAGACGTCAGTCACCTATCTCGAAGCGCTAGGAAGGACAAATACTTACAGGATGCATTCCCTCAAGAGCCTCGGCAATATCAACCCGCAGACCGTTCTTCCGCCCCTTGTAGGTAGGAGGGAACAGGCTGATTAGGTTAAAGTCAAGAGAGCCATCTGTGGCACCTTCGGAGTCGAAAGTTATCGCAAAGGTGTTGTTAGTGTTCGGTGCGTCGACCTCGGGGAGAAGTTCAACCTCGTGCTCAACCCACTCATCGCTAACAGCCTTCGACTCAATCTCTACGGACCCAAACACCTCGTCCGTGAGCGCCGACTGGAGCGACGCCGTAAAGATCCCCTCGTACGCACCCTTGACCCAGAAGGAGCCGGTATACGTTTGCTGCTTCACGTCAATGCCCCAGTACCCATCGTTCGCGAAGCCGATGATACCGGACTGGTTGCCGGCCCCGACATTCATGGAGACAGGCAGCTCCTCGGAGAGTGGCGGGTCGGCGCGGTTGACCGTGAGCTTTGCGCCGTTTATAGACGAGTAGCCGTCTAGCGAAACGGGGAAACGCTCGCCATATTGGAAGGCGCGGTTGCGAATCAGCTCAGCGTAGATGCCGCCATCGCCGGAATTGTTAATATCCTGTAAGTGGGTAAGTCAAAGCTCCCCCAAAGAAACCCTGCATGCTGCATGCTTACCTCGTGGAGGAAACCATATTGGTAGGCCCTCGTTGCGTTTCCTCCGGTGGCCGAGACAGAAATGTCCACAGCTGAGACGAGGGAAGCGGCACTAGCCGCAGCCAAGAGTATGGAGCTCAAGACAGCCATGACTGCACTGAAATCGCGCTACAACTTGCAAAGCTTGACCTGGTCTGTCACGATAAATAGGCCAGTGAAGATCAGGATAAACACACAAATTTATAATGACCAGATCGTAGCTATATACAGGGATTTTCCATGTACCCACCAGAGACGTCCGCCTAATCCCTCCTCACCCGCTCCAGTAACAGCACGAACGCCTTTTGCCGACAGCGACCTTGACCCACCGTCGCGTGTCTTTCCAATTTCGCCCGAGCTCTCGGCGTGGCTGGAGGACGAATTTCACCGTGGACCGGGTATCGAGCGCAGAGGATGGCGGGACAGGGACTGTTGTCATTGGAGCGGAAGTCGGGGGCGGTACTTACCTCGGATTTAAAGTGGGTCCAGCGATCTTCAACCCATGTCCATGCGGGGAAATAGGCGTGCGGGGGAGGCTGCGCTTCCGAGTGTGGGGTTGATCCTAAGTTGTTCTGTTCCTGAGAAGCCGACAGAGCGCACAGCAGGCGATGGTCTGCAACGAAGGTGATGGCCGACCCCAAAATGAACCCCGCAGGGGGCCTGAGTGGTTTGAGGGGAAGAATATTTATGTGGCGTAATATGCAGGCAAGCTATTTGCTCTGCGAGCTAGCTATCCCGAATAGAATGCTACGGAAAAACACTAGGATGGACTTAAACTTACGACGCTCCCGAGTAGTTTAAAAAAAAAAAAAGTCTTCAGGCTCTCCTTCCTCGGGATCCTCCTCGCCATCTACGTCGCAGATATCGGTCGTCACGTAGTCGTCGCAAACTCGGTTTCGCAGAGTGGGACAGGTCTAAAACAAAGCACCACGAAAGTACAAAGTCAGATTCACTAAGATAAATGGGAAATGGAGACTGGTGCACGTACCTATCGTCTATTTCCTCTCGACGGCGAAGCCACATTGTTCCAAATAACCTCGATGGATTGCTCGCCTTGAGGGTAAGCCAGGTAGATGATGTAATCTCTGAGCTCCTGCGGAGATGAGAGCTCAATATCATCGTCAGGATCGAGTGAAAGAAGGTACGAGGCCAGGCCCGCGGTGGAGGCAGTTGCTAATTCAATGCCATTAGCTCCGTCTCTTTCGACCAATACGGTTTGGAGGTCCGGCCGTAATTCCTACGTATATCCGGATATTCCTGATACCGTGCAGAACATGTCGCGCTCCTCGGGGCATTTGAGATTCTCCTCCACGGAGTACAAATTAGGAAACCCCTTGCCACTGTCCTTGCCCGAAAAGTTTGAGATTTTGTTGCCTTTGCCGTTGACCGAGCCAACAACGAGCATTTCGGGACGTCATTTTCATTTGCCAAGGGGGCAGGGATACCATCCATCATGACCTACATCCGAAATTAGCGCACAACATATTAGAAGGATCAACTCTGGCTGCTCCGGTAGGAGCTTATATGCAGCTGCAAATCACCTGCCCATGGTTCCCGCTAGCCAAAACGGGAAGAACGCCCGCCGAAACCACCATGCGCGTCATATCGCGCATTTTACGGCGTATAGTGTCGTACGCGTCGCTTCCGTCGGCGTTCTTAAAGGTTGGGCGGCTCTTGCTTCGGAAGCGCTACTAGTAGAGGCTCATAGAGAGGACCGCGACCTGGGCACTGAGGTTGCCGGCATGCGCCGCAATCTTCGACAGGCCCGCGAGGTAGCTGTCTACCCTGGCGCCTCACCTGAGAATCCGAACGATTACCGGATCGACATTCTTGAACGCCCCATCTCGGGACCCCGTCCCATGGGCAAGCATGCAGGCCCGGTGGTTGTTCGAGTCGCTGTCGTTGTCAGTATCATTCTGGTTGGGGTGGATCTACCGAGCCTTGCTGACAAATTTGCGCCCGCTGTAAATTCCTGACGTGATAGGTTAGCTAGGGTAAGCGGGAATGTTGGAAAGTGCTTGTAAGAGGAGGCTACTTACAACATGAGTCAAGTCCGCGCCGTCATGCGTAACACCCTCTCCAGCTTTCTTGTCTAAGAAGTAGTTGTCGTCATACCAGTCCAAGTGCGTATCAGGGGCATAGTTAAGAGTCACTAACTGTTGCGGCCGCATTCCACTGTCCAAATAAGAGGGCTATCGGATTGTAGCAGTCTTCCGGGCTATTCGCGCATGGCTTAATGACTACCTCCACGTTTGGGTCGTCCAAAAGCGTATCGGCCTGGGTAGTAGTCAAGACGGCTCTCCAAAAGACGACGCCGAAGGCTTTCAACGACTCGTTATAGATGCTGCGGGGGACGACCGTCGATGACATGACCGCAAAAGCGGCGTCGGTCTCGGTCTCGGATTCATCGCCCGAATCTGTAGGGTAAATGACATATCCTTCTCCGAGCGCGCATTTTGAGCCTTCACACTCGGCTTGTGCTTGAGAAACATCGGGAAGCTCGTAGCCAGTTCCAGGTAATTTGATGAGTGGCTTGCAGGCGTCCTCGGTCTCATCTGGCTCCACTTCATCTCCAGGGGCGTGCCACGGACGTCGGATCAGTCCCACCTGAATCTCCATCCCCAGTGGGAGTGCCAGTCGCCGTAGGATCCACATCTTCAGAGGGCGCTGTAGTAGCCGTGAGATCAGCAGTGTTTTCATCCTCGCTCTGTGTAGGCCCCTCTGTCTTCTCTTCAGGAGGAGCTCCGGTTGGCGTGGAATCGGGACTATCGCTGCCGCCAGTGCTGTCCGGCTCGCCGTTTGTTGGAACGACGGGTTCTGGGCCGGTACCGCCTCCGACAGCGCCTCCACCAGACTCTTCCTCGTCAGTGCCGGGACGATCTGTTTTAAAGAGAGCTACCTCCGCTGACGCTACCTCCCTTGAGGTTATCGGTGTCAGAAGTTCCAGATTCACGGTCCACGGGGTCCGGAGAGTCACTTCCGCCGCCGCAGCCACTCCCGAGATCATCGCCATTGGTATTGGGTAGATGGGGGAATTCAAAGTCAATTCCACCGCCGCTCACATTGCTATCATCATCGTCTCTCGTCGTCTTCATTGTTTCCAGTTTCCTCGCCATCGTCATCGTTGTTAGTTTCTTCGCCTTCCTCCTCGTTATTTTCCGCATCCACATCTCCCTCTACATCCTGGTCTTCTCCAACCCCATGGAACTCTTCAGGCGGGTCGACATCATCAGTAGGACTTGCATCCTCACCCTCAGATTCCTAAGGAACATTGATGTCATCGGTGGGGCTTGGCTTCTCACCCTCAGGCTCCTCAGGCTCCTTAGGCACCTCGAAGTCGTCGGTGGGCATTGGCTCCTCTCCTTCGCTATGCGTGTTACAGCATCCACTAATCCTCAAACATCCGTTGAGATTTCCGTGGAGCTCTCTGTCGCTGGAGCATCTCCACTCTTGGTGGCAGAGTAAAAGGGGTTGCCTCCATGGACCTCGTCATTTGTCTCCCCGCTATCGACATTATTCTCGTGGTCAACACGTTTCTGAGGGCTGTTTTCATCCGCAGGAGGCTCGCTCTCATCTTCCGGAGCGTCGGCCACTCTTGTCATGATGGGGTCCGCCGCAGGTTCACAGCTGCATATCTCGCCGTGGGTGGTGATAGCGGCGGGCAGTCTTGGGCCAGTATCCTCGCTACTAGATGAAGCAGCAGGAGGGCGGAGAGCACCGGTCGGACATACATAGCGGCAGGAGGGGGTCAGCACGTCAGAAGGGCTACTCCAATTATATCTTCCTAGCTAGATGAGTCCTGACGCCTCGCGAATCGCTTTGTCTGGGTGTATTCGAGAACCCAGCGACGTGTCGACTGATGAAGGGATTTGTTATTAATCGTGGAAATCAGGTACTCTCCCTAACATGAAGTTAGCGGAATCCAGGGTAGTGCTGGCCACGAGGTTGTCGTTAGTAAAGACTTGATACGGAAATGCTTCGCAGGCTAATATTCGGTACAGATACGAATGGCTAGACCCGTAAAGTCCAACGGAGGACGTTTTGGAGTGCATCTTGATGCTGCCACATTACCATTAGCGGGTTGAAGTGGATCACTCTGCCAATGCAGAGTTTTACGGCAATGCTGCTATCCAACCGGCCTGTACGGCTCCGAGGGAAAGTTTCCGAAAGCGGCAACTCTGTAGGGCAACCTTAGCTCGCACACGGGGCTGGAAATCCTGGGACCTTGGCACCCAGACCCGCTACTCTGGATCCAGGAGAGCAGGTTATGGACGAATGCGTAAGGCCTAGGACGCGGCTCTAGTGTGAATGCCGATTTACTCCATAATAACCAATCAATTCAATTCGTTATTCTGTTTTTCTTTTTTTTCTTTTTTGCCTGCTAAACTATGGGGTGCTTATACCCTACTTACATATCAGAGACAGAACAGCCTTGACCTGGGCCATGAAGATAGATAAATAGCAGATAAAACGTTGTTAATCCACCAAGGCTATTGTAAACAAGACGGTAGTAAAAGGAGAGGACGGCTATCGGCTCGTGGAGAGATTCCCAGCTCACGCGTTCCACTTCGCTAATTGTTAATGCCCCTACATGCAAAGTGTCTAGCCCGGTTCCTTTCACGCTCAGTCAACTCCTTACGCGTAACCCGAGCCTTATTCGTTTAATCGTCGGTGTTGACACCATAAGGTTCCCATCCCCGCTTAGTGACCCTAGTCCCATCGGGCTCAGCGCCCGTTACGCGTGTGCCATCAGGTACTACTGAATCCCCTGTGGCAGGATCCCGCTTCGTGACTCGAGTGCCGTCAGGCTCAACCCCCGTCACACGTGTGCCATCCGTATCAATGTTCCCATCACTCGTGACTCTCGTCCCTTTCTTGCTATGACTACCCTCCGCGGCACCCCAATTGTTTTCGTCTCGACGGTTCCAACCGTGGCTATCAAGGCCGGTATTCGAGATTGGTGCGGCCACGCCGAAGCCGAGGATAAGGGCAAGAGAGGCTCCAACAAGGAGAGACTTCATTTTTTTTTTTCGAGAGAAATAGTAGGCTTCTAGGTTGCGTTGAGACACAGTTCGTAGGAGCTCGGTTTATTGAAGGTTAAGTTACATCGGGCAAGGAAGTCGAGGAAGGAAGGCTGCGGCGCGTCGCCGTTCGACAACTATATAGAGTGTGAACCGAAGCTAGTGAACTCACTAGCCACCACCCTTGAATCGGAAATATTCCCGATTCAGCTTTCTCAGGGAGAACAGGCAGAAACACACTCTATTCGCTCGTGCCGTAATAGCCAGCATGTCTCAGCTCGAGAAAGCCACATCTCCCACCAATGGCCTGCGAGTCAGCGCACAGTGTAGAATAACTTCAATGCTTTGAGAGGGTTCCTCTGGTGTGCAACACAGGACACGGCACCGACGGCACTGGCGCCACTGACCAGGGCTTACGCCGATCCGGAAAGATTATCAGCCGGTGCGGCAGAGTACATGCCCTTTCATCTGTGTCTTCAATTCTGGCGTATTTGCGTCTGGATTCTACCAGTTTCCCCGGTTTGGGTCTCGTGTTGAACGGTAAACTGAGTGTCCACCTGGTCCACGCACTGCGTTCAGAGTGCCGAACCGGTCGATTTCAACTTCTTGCGGCATCAATGTTCTCCACAATGCATGTACTCCTAGCCCTTGCATGGGATCGTACTCCCATGGTTTACTCATCATACGTGGGTGTGTGTTGAATGAACGGGGCTGGGAATTCATGCCTCATACATATTCCACGCTCCCTAACTAGTACTTGAACTTGAGTGGTGGAAGTGCACCCAAATCGGCCCTGTGTCCTAAGATTTGGCTTTTTTGGTACGTGGAACTTCCTTCTCACGACGGTACGTTGGTTTCGAAAACCTGAAATTGGTAGATAGGTTGGACTCTGGACCGAGGAGGGACTTAAACACGCTTTATGAGATTCGGCAAGGAGAGGGGCCTCAAGCATCGAGGCGTGCAGATGCAGCCAGTTTCCCGTCTTAGATGCAATATCACGGCCGGGATTGGTGTTAACGGTCTGGGGCGATGACCTCGCCGGAACTAGGTTCGCCTGTCGGGTTCTCGGGCATCGTCGCTAACGTCCCGTTCCGTAGCACGGCCAGCATTTGCACCATTTTATTTGTGTGGCCTAGAATTTTGTCGTGTGATACTAGCTACGCTAACCTGAGTACACTCGCTAGGATATCTGCGGATGTTGGATGTGACCGAAATGTAGGGCTCAAAGCCCAGCTCATATCATTGATTCGAATCAATGCAAAGGGCCGCACGGATCATCGTAACAGCTATCGCGTATATTCGCTACGCCATTGGTCTAAAGACTGGGAAAAGTAGTTTCTGCCTAGATAACTTTACGCTCGTTCTAACATGCGCTTACACACACGCGGTACATCCTGGCCGACGGCGGGTCAGGCGTTCTCGTCCCATCATTGCCCCCGCCATAGCCACATTCCACATATCAAGGGGGTCGCCTATCTCCACAAGCCTGATGTGTTTCAGGACTCTTCAATTCGGGATATATGGAGCTTAGACACTAGAAACCAATTTGCGACTTATCGACGTGCCTGTATTAGCCAGCCATCGAGTATGGAGAAACGGAAGCGTCAAATGCCCATGGTAGGGTTGCAAAGGTGTTTATTAAAGGAAGATGGCTGGTTCCGTGTTGGACCGAATCCAGGGCGGTGACGGATACGCCAATGCAGCCTCTGGTAATTGTTGACCACAAGCAAGGGCAAAGGCCGGGAAAATGCACCCAAAAGGTCCCCTAGCATTTGCGGACTTACTGCATGATCGGCCGAAATCACCCGTTTTCGAAGTAAATCATCAGGAAACAACGATCAACGGATCCATAGCCTCTACACAGGGCTATCGTCGACCCCAGTGCAAGGACTCAGGCAGCGTGTTTGGTCATTGCCACGGGGGTTTTTTATCCTTTCAACACTCAGGTACAGCGCTGAGCAATCGCCAGAGCTACCGCGATCTTCCTTCGAAAATTATAATGACTCTCGTGGCCATGAAATCACATAAAGCGCCCTGAGGTTGTCTTGAAATGGGCTTATTATTGACAGGGAAATTGCTCCATGCCACGCACCAGGGGTAAATAAATAGTAGCAAGGCCGAGGGCTAGGAGCTCTATGACTACACACTAGAATCCGATGTCGCAGTAGCGGCTGGGAACGCACAATACGTTGGGTTGTTGAAAGTTCGTCTAAGGCTTGAGTGCGATCCTAGAGCAAAATCTAAAACGCACCACTATAACCATATTAATAGTGTTTGGACAAGATCATCAAGGTGACAAGCAATACCGAAGTAGAAGTATCAATGCTACAATACTATGCCCTGAAAGATTAGAAACCATTCCAAGATACGTTTGCCCGAGTCAAACTTCCGCGGTGAGAGCAGTCGGGCGCAAATCAAGACCCCGTCCGGACATGGCCGAGGGAGCTTCCGCCGCGTTATACGTCTTCAGAATCCTGAGTGTCGTAATAAGGACCTCGGTAAGGAATGTTTTTCTCGTAAAGATTCAATGCTCTCTCGGTTCAAGGGGTCAACCTGTTTTTGTCCATGGCCAACGCCATGGGTGGTTCTTGTAATATGACGTGCTCAGAGCGGACGCTGATATCATTGTTAATCCGCAGCACTTCGGGGACACCTCATTGGCGGCCGGTCGGCTTGCCTCCCAAAGCGTCCAACGTCCGCGCGGTGGGCCTCGCTCACTTCGCGGGTGGGAATTGCGTGCTTTTCTCTATAGAACACGCAGATGCCCACTGTTAACCAGCTCCGACGAGTGAGCTTTCGTCTTGGGGCCTCGCGATGCAACCTAGGCCAGGGTTCCCTTATCTTGGGATCATGGAACGTGGGTGGAACGTGGGTTCTAATCTCTGCGCGGCCAATGGACGCCGAGAAAGGCGCGATCGGCTTGACCGCATCCGGATCCGGAAAGGGGGCATCGTGGATGGCAGTTTAAAAGGGTACCATCCCGACGGGAACTCGCATCTCCGCGGAGCGGCGCCCTGTCGAACAGAGCATCTCCGCGGAGCAGAAGCCTTCTTACATCCCAGTTATCCTAGCCGGCGACATGTCTTCGACCGACACCAACAACTCCGACTTGCGTAACGCCAACAGCCGGAAGTCGATCAAAGATCCGGGCTCATCACCGCCAGAGCCGAGAAGCGGCGTCACGACAGACCGCGAGGATGTCGAATCCGACGGGGAGCCCAAGGTCGAGGTCGAGGATATCTACGGCTCGACGCCAGTGCACCCGTTCTCCGACCCGCGAGTAGCCGAGTACTGGCGCGGCGTCTACGAGAAGGCCAAATATGAGGGCCGCCACCGCTTCGACCCCACCTTTGAGTGGACGGCCGAGGAGGAGATCAAACTTAAACGCAAGGTGGACTTCCGCATCATCACCTGGGCGTGGGCCATGTTCTTCGCGCTGGACCTGAACCGCCGCAGCGCCAACCAGGCCATCTCGGACGACATGCTGCCCGAGCTCGGCATGGACACCAACGACTTCAACACGGGGCAAACCATATTCCTCGTGTCGTTCCTCTCGGCCGAGCTCCCGTCAGGTCTGATCTCCAAGAAGCTGGGGCCCGACCGGTGGATTCCGTCTCTCATTGTCGCCTGGTCCATCCTCGCGGCGTGCCAATCCGCCCTGCAGAGCCGTGGCGGCTACTACGCAATCCGGTGTCTCCTGGGCCTGTGCATGGGCGGCTTTATCCCGGACCTCGTGCTGTACATCACTTACTGGTACCGCAAGCGGGAGTTACCGATCCGGCTCTCGTGGTTCTGGACGGTTCTGAGCACCTGTCAGGTTGTGGGCGCCTTCTTGGCGGCCGGGCTGCTCCAGATGAGGGGGCTTTCAGGACTCTCTGGATGGCGCTACTTGTTCCTGATAGAGGGCCTATTTACCCTCCTCATCGGACTCGCCAGCTGGACGATGATGCCAGCTAGCCCGTGTCAGACAGCAGGGCGCGGTCGCGGGAAGGGTTGGTTCACTGAGCGAGAGGAGTATATCCTGGTGAACCGGCTACTGCGGGACGATCCCTCCAAGGGCGACATGAACAACCGACAGGCTGTTACCCCAAAGCTGCTTTGGAAGTGTCTAAAAGACTATGACCTCTGGCCGTTGTATCTCATTGGGCTCACGGTCTACATCCCCCCAACACCCATTCAGCAATATCTCACGTTCATCATCAGGGAGATGGGCTTCACGCCAATGCAGGCCAACCTTCTCTCTATTCCCGCCTTCTTCATGTTCGGCGTCAACCTGCTCATCCTCTCCCGCATTAGCGAGTGGGTGAAGGAACGGTCCTTCGTATCCCTGACATCCCAGATATGGATGCTGCCCCTCTTCATAGCTCTCGTCTGCATCCCAGAGAGCTCCAGCCACTGGGTCCGCTACGCGCTCCTCAGTCTCGTCTTAGCGTACCCGTACTGCCACGCGATCGTTGTGGCTTGGAACTCTCGTAATTCGAACAGCGTACGCGCGAGGGCTGTTAGCGCCGCCCTGTACAATATGTTCGTGCAGACGGGTAACATAGTCGGCGCCAACATTTACCGCGAGGATGACCGTCCGTATTGTAGGTTTCAAGGAGCCCCGCCCCCTCCTTCCCTGCGCCTCTCATGAACACGGTTAACAATGGCTTAGACCACCGAGGAAACAAGATTCTCCTCGCAATCACCTGCTTCAATGTTGTCCTCTTCCTCGCAGTTAAGATCTATTACATCGGTCGGAACAAGCGGCGCCAGGAGGCCTGGAGGCGGCTGACGGAGGGTGAGAGGATCGAATACATCTACAATACTAAAGACGAAGGAACCAAGCGACTAGACTTCAAGTTCGCCCACTAGGTTATGAGAGAGTTTGTGTCGACATCAACCTAGTAGCCATGTTTAACAAGGGCAAATATGTCAAGAGCAACATCACATCACATCACAAGATTCCGCTGAAGTCCCGAAACACCATCAATACAAATACATATGAGGATCGTGACTAGGATTTATCCGTGCTATCAGGGCTTACCTCCCGAGCCACAAAAGTCTGACGTTTTACTCACACATGTCCCCATTGTCATTATATCGAACCCCTACCCCAACCCCAGCTATTTAGAGGATCGTCTGGCATCAAGTTAAACATGACTACAGATCATGTTAGCAGCGTCGATGTAATGGAAGGGCAGGCTGGTGTATACCTTGACCAAAGGCGCCAAAAGCTTCATCCAGCGGCAGATCCAGGGGCTGCATATTGGAGCCCACCGGATTCACGAGATTGAATACAGGGTACGGCTCTACCCACTCGTCTCCGAAACTTGTGGGGGTTGGCTGCTGCTGATGCGAGGACAGAGGTGTCCCCGAATTAGAGGTCTGTGGAACTGAGAGAAGGCTCTCGCTAAAGTGGTTTTGGTTGAAATCGCGGTCTTGTGGATTGTGATCCCTGTCGGTCGCCGACATCCCAGCCTCGTAAGTATTATTGGCAATACTTGCGGGGTCAGTCGAGTTTTGACTTGATCCTGGCCCTTGGTACATCTTGCGCTCCTCTTTGAAGACCATATCAACCTCGCGGTGGAGACTGAGCTTCAAGAGGTCGCTGAGCAGCTGCTCAGCGTGGCGTGCAATCTGGCTTCGCGATCTGAGTGCCTTGGCCGCCTGAATGATCCGGAAAACTCCCGCTTTGGCCTCCTGAGCGGTGCTGGTATATGGGTGGCTGGTTGGGGGGATACAAAGTATAACGCCCGCGGTGAAGAGATGAATGAAGATAAACGCGAGGCAAAACTCGTGCTCGAACTGCATCACGGGTGTTCGGGATATTCGAAGCGCAGCCTTGACGGAGACATCAAAGGATCTCGAGACTAGATCCACTGAGCTCTTCGAAATACCTTGACGGTATTCTGCCGACAGCCTGTGTTCTAGAAGCGGACGATGTGCGAGTATAATGGCGGCATCGTAGGTGATTTGTAGCAACCACGCCTGCAGTTTCAGACGCCGGATGGGAGAATCCGGACCATTTCCATCATCCTCGAAAAGTCCCTGGAAGAATAACTGTTGTGGATTATCATCATCCAAGACGTCTCCACTGTCAAGTGGCGGCGGAAGTGTTTTTCTCCACTCAGCTAGCTGCGCATCGACGCGTTGCACGGCATCTATGAGAGACTGTAGGTCCTCCGCCGTCATGGGGCTGTGTAGGTGCATTAGCCGGAAGGTGGAGATGGTCTTCCTGATAATCTCGTATAATTTGTACTTGAGCCAATGGAAAGTCAAGGCGGTTACTGCACCATCACGAACTCCGTCCTCAATTCCGTGCTCACCGGAGGGGACATCAATGGCAGTATCGTCCATGTCTGAGAGCGGAAGCAAGTTAGAAAATGCCGGATCGAGTGACGCGGGCCTCCCGTAGATCTGCGAAGCAAAGGTGTCTGCCACCGTGATATGATTCCAGCACCGGCGGCGTATCTGCGTGGCGACCTGATCGTCGGAGTCCAGCTCGCAGTGCAGTGCCAGAGCATAGGAAGCCCTAACTGACATACCTATCATAGCCCACGCTAAGCTTGGTGAGCCATGAAAGATGTAGAAAGCGCCAAGGAGTACAGTCACCTGGACAGTCTCAATGCAACTGTCATCGAGGAGGTCCAAAAGATGCACCCGCACCTCTCTGACCATCTGATTCATGAGCGCCTGTGGATCAGATGTGATCGAGTCGAGAAAATGTTGGCCTTGTGGCGTGGTGTTTTGGATGGCACACTTGAGACCGAGTGCGGCGACGGTTAAGGTGACGAGGACCTTGCTCATGTCCCCGCGCCGCCAAGTTCCTGCCGAAAGGATGTCCCGCGTCTGGTTCATGAAGGACGGCTTATGGAATATCCAGATGAACCAATGTAGTCTGTCAAAGTACACTTCAATCAAGGTTTCCATCACTGACGGAGTGGGCATTTGCATAGTCTGCAATTCCCATATTGGCCTAGTCGGTGAGCTCGATGAGGCATCCCCGGGAATTGTGGAGGCTTTCGTAGGTGCACGCGTCCCAAGGTTCTCGTACATGTTCATGGCAAGCGATATCGTGGATCTGTTGGCACCGAATTGCTGGGTCTCAATCGACGAGCCGGTAGCCTGATGGCTCAATGGAGACACCGGGTCCGGTGATGTCTGGGTAGAGCCGACCGGCGGCCCCACAACCTCCAGACCGGCGAAGGTAGTACGAGGCCGCCGGGCGACCCTAACGGTGCCGCCACCCTCCTCACCGGGGGTAGTGCTCGCCTTGCGCCGTCTTGACGTCGACCCGGAGACTAGCCGGGGCTGGCACTCCATGCCGGAGCGGACGCACATAGTACATGGCTTAGTGGCATCGCACTACGCCATGGTCAACTGATATCCGAGAAATACTACTCATCGGCAAAGCAATAGGTCGCGCAAGTGGGCGCGAGGCGCGCGCTTACCTTCAGCTTCTGTCGGCGGCAACGAGCGCACGCCGTGGAGACTCTGCCGAGTGACGGCCCGGTACCGGAAGCCTGCGAGCTCATCTTGGCGGAATCCATGTTGCTTGCGGTGGAAGAGGAAATGAATATTTGCGGTGGAACTTGGGGGAATTGCCACAAGTCCACCGGATGTGGAAGGCGAATTTCGGCTGAGGGGCTACTGCCCATTATAATCAGCCGGAAGGTGTTCGGCATTTGGCGTTAAACTTCCCCACGTTACCCACCACCTTGCCTCCTGAGTGACTAACCTTTCCTATTTTGGATTAACCCCCATACATGGCGCTGCTCGCCCGGATGCATAAACTTCCGGTGGAAGCCGACGCTGAAAGCCCCTGCGGGCATTGAGGGGGTCTGGCACGGAATTCCGAGGTAAGCAAATTCCCGAGACCACACTGCCAGAGAGAACAGCATTGTAGTTTTGGTTCTAGCTTAACTACCCATACTCAACGTGCAGCTACTCCCTAGGGGATTGAGCTTCATCATATTGGAGTAACTACTTTTGAATACAAATTCTCTCTGTCGTGACACAGTATCGATCTGCCAACCCTCGTTGTTCAGCCACCCTTCAAGGCGCCATGACCGGCAGTGAGGCGTTTATCAATGAAATAGCAGAAAACTCCCCGCAGGCCCCAACAACATTCAATGAAGGCACAAGGCGCATGGGCAGGCCACGGGCCAAGGTCGCCTGTCGCGACTGCAGGCGTAGGAAAGTCAGATGTGACGTGTATCAGCGTGGAGCGCCTTGCACCAACTGCCACTTAGACAAAATTGAGTGCACCGTTCTGAAGAGGAAAAGGTAAAACTTATTAAAAACGTCGAACGAAATTCAATTCCTAACAACGGAGCCAGGCACCGCAAACCACACGAACAGAAACCTACCATAGAATCACCCGGAGTTAGACGGCGTCCCAGCGGCAGCAGTCCCACGGGCTCCCTCGAGAATGCATTTAAGAGAGGCCGGGGCCCGAGTCAAATATGTCCTAGCGATGCTTGGGTCTTCGAGAATCAGAATTCACCTGTCAGCATACTGGACGACGGTATTCTGGATGATGATCTGGTCGGTCTTCAGGATCACACTGCATCGGAGACGTCTGCGGAGGGCAGACACGCCCTCGCTTCAACCCTCGGGGGGCTACCTGTGAACCATCTGCCGCCATATATCCATTGCGACCTCTCACATATTTCACATGAGGACCTTTCCTATCTCCAAAGCAAAGGATGCTTTACTCTGCCTAGAAAGGAAATCCTCGACGCGTTGCTCAAGTGTTACTTCGATTACATTCACCCGCACGTACCCTTCCTCGACGAAGAAGAGTTCTGGGAGACATACTTGGATCGAGATTCGCAGAGTCAGCGCTTCCACCACACCGATGGCTATCGCATAAATTTACTCCTGTTCCAGGCCGTCCTTTTCGCCGCTACGACTTGTGCTCCATTGGGCGTCCTCCGTAAGGCCGGATACAATTCTCGCGGGGCCGCACGCCGAAAAGCGTTCTACAAGGTCCGTGCCCTCTACTCCCTGGAAGTTGAACAGGACAAGATGGTTGTGTTCCAGGCACTGCTCCTCATGTCCTTCTGGCGGGGTACCTCGGGTGAGGACAAAGGTGCGTGGTATTGGTCCGGCCTCGCCATCTCGGTGGCATCCAGCTTGTGTCTGCATCTCCAGTCAAACACGCAGCTTAGTGAGCGGCGAAGAACGCTGCAGAAGAGGTGCTGGTGGAGTTGTGTCCTGCGGGATCGACTCCTGGCTTTGTCAGAGCAGCGCGCTCCAAGAGTCCGCCTCGATGAGTATAGCGTGCCTTTATTGACGCTAGCTGACTACAATGTCGGTCTCCGGTGTGCCATAAGCGAGCTCTCTCCCGAAGAAGAACTCGGAAAAAGAACTGCTCTGTCAATGTTCTCTCTACAGCTGATACGCCTTGCGTTACTCATCGGCAAAGAAGGCGCTTCCCCATGGGCGCACCTTCACAGCGCCTCGCTTCCCTCGCGGGAAATATGGGCTCGGAGTAGACTACTGAGTCACGATATTGCATTCATGACTGGGCTAGAAGACCTCGACTTCTGGAAACTGAACCTTCCAGAGGTTCTCCAGCGTCCTACTGATCCCACAGGCGACGACGCCGTGTTGTCGTGCATCTTGGTTCACCGCAACGCTCTTCAGATTTACTATCAGTGAGCTCCTTAGCCCCTCAATATCAGAAGAACACTCCGGTAACAGTGATCTAGCAAGTTGATAATCTCTATCTGTATGCCACGGCTATTTAATGCCGCATCTAGAGGTGATATAGAGCACAATTTACGCCTCGTTCATCGATCAAGGGCAACAATCGCAGAGCTGTATAATGAGCTTATCGACCGCGACTCTATCTACTGCCTTCCAGGAGAGTGCTTTGGGCCCTCCAACGCCTCGGACCAGTTCAAGCTCCAGACGGCACATGGCCCTGAACAAACTAAGGACGATATGGCCCACGCGGCCAGGGCTTATACATCTTTAGTGTCGGGCAGCTCGACCGCTCGTCCCGTGAGTACGGAGCCGGAAATATCTAGTCAGCCCGGCCTAGAGCTTTCAGCCAGACACGATCCTAAACAATCTCACAATATGGCCTTTATGGAAAACATAGACATTGATATCGTTCAACTGGGGGATGGACACGGGACTGAGCCTGATCCCATCACAAAATATTTATCGGACGACTTCTGGATAGCCGGCGATACCGACAGCTATGGAGATATTTCTTCTACCTTCCCTGAACTAGCAGCGGATGAGCCTAGCACAAGCACGCCAGACACTAATGTGCAGACGCCCTTAACACTTCCTACCTTGGGCGCTTTGCTATATCCGGAATAAAGAGAAGTGGGGAAACAATAAACTAAGGATGATGGATGTCATTGGAAATTGTCGGAGTATCATGGGAATGTATGGAACTGGAGTATGTGAAATAAGCGTTAACCGTTGAAGAGAAATTATATAAAGTAGACCCAAAACTCTTCTCATAGTAGCTTCATATCATAGTCAACATCTGTCCCAGGGTCTCCCGAGTCGATGCCCTCCATAACAGATTCCGAGCTTTCCACGTCACTAGAGCGATTTCCCATCCCATCCGCTAGCCTCCGCCGCTTCTTCGGTAGGTCCATATCATCAGTTATGCGCTCATTCATCCTCTCTTAGGCTCATTACTTCAATGTCTAGCACTAGACGGGCAGCTCTCCCATCTAAGGGGTCTTCAAGCTCGGGCTATTCCCCAGTAGCCTTTTCCCGCACCACCTTTTCAGTGATTGGCAACTATCAGAGTCGGAAAACACCTCGTACGTTTCTTTCTGAATCGCCTGAATCTGTAGTAAAGGGAGCCTTGCCACGAAGGTACTTGCCTAACCAATCAAACTCGTTGTCCACTACTTCTTCGCAGCACTCATGGCAGACAAACGGAATTACCAGGGGGTTTAGAGCGGTTCTAGGAAGGTCTCATCTGCTGCCAAAATGAAAACTAACAGACCACCGAGAATCTGGCTGCAAAATCTAGGTTGTGATATTCATTCCCTCTCTGATAGATCTGGTCTATTTCTAATCTAATACATTGTATTCGAACTTATGTTCTCCGCGGCAAGAATGCATCGCGCAGCGCCATCATAGTTTAGCCATCCTCTTCGACAACCGAGCCTTCTCTCGGTCTCTCAGCAGCCTCCTTAGAATTTTTCCACTTGGGCTTTTTGGAACCTCTGGCAGAAACTCGATCCCGCCTCTCAAATGCTTATGTTTCGACTTGTGTTGAACAACCCACTCCTTCAGCTGCTTCTCGGCTGTCTCATGGTCGATATGCGAATCTTTCCTCAACACCACTAACGCCTTTGGAACCTCCCCAGATCGGTCGTCGGGAACAGGGATGACGGCGCAATCAGCAACAAGCGGATGACCCAATAAGTGCCCTTCGAGTTCCGCGGGCGCGACCTGGAAGCCGGACACCTTGATGAGCTCCTTCACCCGATCCACAACGAAAAGATGTGGGTCCTTTGTCTCAGGATGGAGTCGTAGCTCAACCTCGTCTCCAGTTCTAAGCCATCCATCCGCGAACGTCTCCTGCGTAGCCTTGTCATTCTTGTAGTAACCAAGTGTAACATTAGGCCCTTTGACGAATAGCTCACCCCTCTTGTTCGTCTCGCGAACCTCGTTGCCATCCAGGTCCATGATTTTGATTTCCAAGCCCGGGATGATGCATCCGCTGGAGCCGTCATAAACCTCCTTGGGATGCGAAGAGATTACAGTGGCCGATTCCGTCATACCGTATCCCTGGCCTAGAAGCACACGGGGGTATCGCTTTCTGATCTGCGACGAGAGTTCCTCAGATAGCGGTGCGGCACCGCAGTACATCCTCCGAACCGATGGTAGATCGAAAAGTGCTGGGTCTTGCGCAAGTGCACCTTGCTTTACCAGGGAGATCAGGATAGGAGGGACCACGTAGAGCAGGGTCATTTGAAACTTCTTTATGGCGCGAACAAAGTTCATGAGCTCAAACTTAGCCATTGTAACGACTGTATCGCCGCGAAAAACAGGTACGTGGGTCGTTAAGATGATCGAGTAAATATGAGATTGTGGCAGGATCCCAAGAATGACATCCGGATTTCCTCGAGACAAAATAGTGGACTCGTAGAGAGTCATCTGAATGACGTTGGCGATGATATTACGGTGGGATATCATCACACCCTTCGGTGGGCCGGATGTGCCGGATGAGTAGCAGAGATAAGCTGCTTGCTGACGGCCCTGTCCCTTTGACCACTTTTGTCGTGGGAGAGGAGAAAGACAACGTCCCGCAGCCACCACGTCTTCCACGTCCAACAGTGTTTTCGGATCGATTCCCGGGGCTGGTGCATCTCCCGGTACGGGTATCACGAAGACCTTTGACTCGGGAATGCCAGCCTGCTTCGCCGCCTCTAGAGCCGTATTTAAGCGGGAAGGGCAAGTGAATAAGCCGCGGGCTCCAGAGTCCTTGAGCTGGTGTGCAAGCTCTGATACTCCGAAAGCCACGTTGGCTGGCGTGATAACGCCGTTGAGCCTGTGTACAGCCCAAGCAAGCACGGGATTGTGAATCTGGAGCGGGTTAGTACGTCTCGTAGTAAATCCATCTAGGGGTTTGCTTACATTATTCACCGCGAACAGACCGACTACTCGCTGCCAGACGTCCCCCGAGGTATTGACTATCCCAAGCTTACTTGCAAGTCCAGCAGCAAGCCACTCGATCCGTCGTCGCGTCTCCGGAATATCGTATCCATTGCCATCAACACTCTCGATGAAGGGCTTTGGAGAGTCTTCGCATTTCCGAGGGCGAAACTTATCGTCAAAAAGAAATTCTGATAGGGAGATGTCATCTGGAATGTCGGCATCGGTAAGGCGGGGAGCCCACGCCGGTTTGTAGAAGGCCATGCTTGTTTGGATCAAAGTAGAACGCTCAGGCGAGGGTGACAGTAAGGTCACTAGGCAACGCAAAGGGAAATCCTCGAAGTTTTTAATGCTATGGGACTAGTATCTTGTCCTACGTTCCGATAGCGTAAAGGTAGTCTCGTGAGCAGCTGTGCTTCCATTATAGTCCGGTCGGAACCGGAAGAGGTCAGCTTCCGGTGGAGGTTGCCAAAAACGCCTCTATTACTGCTTTTGCCTATCCGGCTGTCAATTCGTCCTCCTGGTCTCCAGTCGTCGTTTCCCCGCAAACTCCCCCACAATTCCCCGCGTTCTCCGGACTTGGCGCTACCAATTGGATTCGGCGTGGCTTTGACCTCCACCAGAGCCAAGCGTGTTCGTTGCGGGAAATCACTGCATTGCGCGAGCTATCCGGCAGATTCCACCGGAAGTGGGGTCTTATTAGCCTCATGAATGTGCACTATTTCCCCCTGCTTTGACGCTTAGCAGAGTATATAACCTGCTCACCTTCGGTGGAGACGAGCCATTCAAAGCTCTGAATACCGTTCCGCTGAAATAACATTTGTTCTTGCCTCAAACAATGTCGGACACCGTAAGTCCAACCAAGGCTGAGCTAGCCGCCATGTCGAACACCGAGAAGAAGTCGACGTCATCGAACGACGACGGCCTCCCGCCAGATGTCGCCGCGCTGATGGAGGAATTTTCGGGAGCGAAGTATAACAAGCTCATGCGCAAGATGGATATGCGCCTAATTCCAATTGTGAGTTCGCCCGTTGCGTCTCAATTCTAACCCGTGCAGGGCTGAATTTCCTCCTTTCCGCAGATTGCTGTGTTGTATCTTCTCGCGTACCTGGACCGGTAAGTTGTGATCACATATGGCTACCGTGTCTGAGTTCCAGATGGCTAAAGCCCCTCCAGGGGTAACATCGGCAACGCAAGGCTTGCCGGACTTGAAGAAGATCTGAACATGACCGGTGAGCAATACAACGTCGCTCTGACGATCTTCTTCGTCTCCTATATTGTCTTTGAGGTTCCGGCGAATATGGCCTTAAAATATCTCTCGCCGCGCGTCTGGAGTAAGTCATACTATCCCCTCACAGAGGAAGGAACCGCCCTGCTAACTGACAAGTCCCCGCCATTACCATCTCGTGGGGAATCGTGATGACTCTGATGGGCGTTGTGCACAACTACGAAGGGCTTCTCGCCGCGAGGTTCTTCCTCGGAGTACCAGAGGCGGGCATTTTCCCTGCATCTGCCTATTACATCACGAGCTGGTATACTAGGCACGAAGCCATGTATCGGACTGCCTTGTTCTATGCTACGGCTTCTCTAGCGTAAGTCAGAGGATCCCCCCCCCTTAACTAAATTCTGACCAATATACAGGGGTGCATTCTCCGGTCTTCTCGCCTACGCTATTACCCTGATGGATGGCATTGGCGGGCTTGGCGGCTGGCAATGGATCTTCATCCTCGAAGGCATCGTCACAGTTGTTGGTGGCATTGTTGCGATCTTCACCATCTACAACGGCCCAGATTCCGTGTCATGGTTGACAGAGGAGGAGAAAAGGTATCTCAAAGTAAAGCTGGCGTATGACGGCAATAGGGCTGGAATGGGAACTACGGAGGATGGCCCTAAGCGGAAGTACATCAAGGATGCATTCAAGGACTGGCAGGTGAGTACGCAAGCTCCATTCCTGTATCTTCCAAGAAACTCACATCTGGCACAGATCTACCTTAGTGTTATTACCTATCTGGGAATCTCCGTATCGACATACGGACTTGTGTTTGGCCTGCCAACTATCATCTCGACACTTGTAAGTTGCGTCAAAACTTTCGAGGAACTTCTCTAAGTATTGGCTCTATGCAGGGTTACACGGCGAGAGAGGCTCAGCTCATGACCATACCACCCTACGTAACGGCCTGCATTCTCACGATTGCAGTTGCTCATCTCTCGGATAAGCTGAAGCGCCGCGGCTACTTCATCCTAGGCTCCTTGGTGCTCGCGGTTGTCGGGTTCATCATGGCAATCACAACCTCCGACGACGAAAGCCTTGCTAGGGTAACCTATGCTGGCTGTTTCCTGGCTTGCTGCGGATTCTTCCCCGCCTTCCCGGGAGTTATTTCGTGGCTCGCGAATAACCTCGCGGGCCCGTACAAGCGAGCCATTGGCATGTCCCTGCAAATTTGTAAGTTGAAATCCCCATCTCGAGCCGACGCATCACGGCAATTAATGACCTCCAACAGCCCTCGGAAATACGGGTGGACTTATCGGCTCCAATATCTATCTGGCTAGGGAGAAGCCACACTATCGCTTGGGCTACGGCATTTCCATTCTTTTCATTGGACTTGGAATCATTGCCGCCACTGCTATGCTCTTCATTCTTAACACAATCAATAAGAAGCGCCGGCGTTATGTCGAGGAGAACGGTGGGCCGGACGGGGTGGTTGACAAGCACGGCGATGTGGCGCTCATGGAGATGGGAGACAAGAGCCCCCTGTTCAAGTACACATTGTAATGTAAATGGAATTCCTCCTCCTTCGCACAGGTTTCGACCCTGAAAGCATGGCAACAACGTAATCACCAACTGCGAACGTACGTGATGAAGCTGGTCCTTACTCGGTAATCGCCTCCCGAAATACGCGTATTTGATACCGTGAATAATCTGCTCTTTTCGCCACCGCGCATCCCCACCCAAGAGCCGTCGTTGCCCACATGTTGAATCGGAGCGACTACTCACGCTAACCTTCGCCCCGCCGCCCCACTATCGGCAGCTCCGCTGTACGCCATACGCTATACGCGTATTCGCAGCCCAGCGGTCACTTGTACCCTCCTTCAACACTGTGGTGGTAGGGTACGAGGAACCGTCCATGGGGCGTCTGTGGGTCTAATACGCGTATTTTCATTATCTGGGAACAAAATAAGTGAAACTAGTTGCCTCGTCAGCTCAGCTTGCTTTAAATACGAAGTACAGCCCTAAGATCATGCAAATTTGTATTCAAGCCTCAGTTTCAACGGTCCTCTTCTCGCTTCCCTAATCATCAATTCAAACACTCAGAAGCTCTCATCTTGGCTAGGAATTCGCGGTCCCCCCCCAGTTCCAAGCGTCTGACTATCCTGTCGGCTCTAGTGGACCACACGCACTATGGGGGACAAGCAAGCTGAAGCGACTAGGTCCGCAGGCCTTTTCTCACGAAGCTCCATTAGGAACAGAACATCCGTAAGAGGTTCGCCTATCTGCCCCGCTCTCAGTTTCCTTACCCGCCTAACAGCATCAGACGATGGCCGTGTTGACTTCGTCATCGACCCAACAATTGGCCGTCTCGCAAGCCGCCTAATCCAACAAGACACTGCTATTTACGAACTCGACGCCGGCGACCAGCCCTCTGCGCCACCACCGCCCTATGCTCCCGTCGACGACCAGTCCATTCCAATTGAAGGCCGTCCAGTCGAAACTTCTACCACCCTCGCTGAGGCGGTGCTCCCTAAGAGTGAAAATGCTTCCATCCGATTGAACATAGTAATCCAAGTCGTCGGGAGCCGAGGTGATGTCCAACCATTCCTCGCTCTCGGAGCTGCGCTCCAATCCACGGGCCACCGCGTCCGCATCGCAACCCACGAAACATTTAAATCCTTCGTCCTGGCCTCGGGGTTAGAATTCTTCTCTATCGGGGGTGACCCTGCAGAACTGATGGCTTTCATGGTCAAGAACCCCGGCCTGATTCCCAGCATGGACAGCTTAATGGCCGGCGACGTGCAGAAGAAGCGACTTATGGTCCGTACGATACTTGATGGATGCTGGCGGTCATGCATAGATCCGGACGAGGCCACAGGTGCGCCATTTGTGGCAGACGCTATTATTGCGAATCCTCCCAGTTTTGGGCATGTGCATTGCGCCCAGGCGCTGTCCATTCCCCTCCACATTATGTTCACCATGCCGTGGACTAGCACGACACATTTCTCCCACCCGCTCGCGAATGTCTCCATACGCGGGGGTGGAATCGAGCCAGGGGTGGCAAATTACGCTTCCTTTTGGCTCGTGGAATGGATGACCTGGCAAGGGTGGGTTCCGCGATTGGTTACGGAGAGAAAAGAAAGTGCTGACAATTGGTGGTGGTAGTCTCGGCGGTGTTATCAATGAATGGAGGGCCACGATCGACCTGGAACCGGTGCCGAGCTCTGAAGGCCCGAGGCTCCTCGAGACTCTGCGGATTCCTGTCACGTACTGCTGGTCGCCAGCATTGGTACCAAAGCCTAGTGACTGGCCAGCTAACATCGGCAAGTTTCCATTTTCACGTTAGAACAAAAATTCATGAACTAATGTACTGGCAGATATCTGTGGATTCTTCTTCCGCGAGTCTCCAGATTACACGCCGCCAACGAATCTCGCCTCTTGGCTTGAAGCCGGCCCTTCTCCTATATACATTGGTTTTGGGAGTATTGTCCTTGACGATCCGGAGCAGCTGACCGAGACTATCGTGACTGCTGTTCGACAGGCCGGTGTGCGAGCGATTATCTCCAAGGGCTGGAGCAACCTCGGTGGTGATACTGTCGGCCCGAACAACGATGGAGACATTTTCTATATCGGAGATTGTCCCCACGAGTGGCTGTTTCAGAACGTCTCCGCCGTGTTCCACCATGGTGGTGCTGGTACCACGGCCTGCGGTCTGCTCAACGGAAGACCCACCACGGTCGTCCCATTCTTCGGAGAGTAAGTTATTCTTCGCTATATAATAAGCGGCACTCCAGCTAATCCAGCAGCCAACCTTTTTGGGGTGAGATGGTCGCAACGGCCGGAGCTGGCCCCAAGCCAATACCGCAGAAGAAGATCACGGTCGAAAACTTCACCGAAGCCATTCGGTACTGCCTAACACCCGAGGCACTGACAGCCGCGGGACGTATATCCGAAAGCATCCGGTCCGAAAACGGCGTCAAGCAGGCTGTCCGATCCTTCCACGAGCACATCCTATCGTACAACATCCGGTGCGATGTATTTCCCGACAGGCCAGCCGTGTGGGTCTATAAATCCAAGGGAAAGCTCCTCAAATTGTCGAAACTAGCGGGAGAGGCCCTCATAGACTCGTCTTTGGTAACTAAGAAGAAATTGAAGCCGTATGAAGCCATGAGCCCCCTCAGAAAATAAAAACCTTGCTAATTGAAGCAGATATGCTGTTAATCCTATTGAGATTAGGAATCATCGCTGGGATCCTTTTACAGGAGTTGCTTCCGCCACACTGAGCACAGGCAAGGGGATGCTTGTTTCCACGACCGACATAATCGTGCAGCCCGTCAAAACATATCGATCCCTAAACTCACGCGCAAATGACGTCTGTCCCAAGGAAATCACCGATCCCGACCCCCTCCAGCCGGGCCCTAAGCTGCCTGCGTATATCCTTCCCGGTGGTGACGTCACAAAAAAGCTTGCGGGACCAGCCGACAACCGCGGATGCATAGCAACAGCAGCGGCGCTAACTTCCTCGTCGGCTGCAGGTGTTGGCGGCTTCTTCAAGGCGTACTGTAAGGGCATCTTCCTGGACATCCCGCTCTCTGCGGCAGACGGCCTTCGCGCGGTGCCGAGGTTATACGGCGAGGATGTTAAGGACTACGAGATGATACGGGGGTGGAAGTCCGGTGCTGTGGCAGGGGGTAAGCAATTCGTATCTGGATTTGCGGGAGGCATCTCCGACCTCGTCTACCAACCATACAAGGGCGCATCTGAAGAGGGTGCCGTGGGCGCTGCTAAGGGCCTGGGGAAAGGGTTCGTCGGGTTCGCCTCCAAGTTACTGTCGGGTAAGTAAAGGATATCCCATTCAGATGTCATTGCGGATTATGTAGCTAATTGCAGCTTCAAGCACCAACGGGACTTGTCGCGTATTCATTCCAAGGCATTTACCAGGAGATCCGCTCCCTGACTTCAACCACGGGTATCCAAATATTGGACAGACGACACGCAGAGGGAGCGTATCTGTTACGTACAGAAGAAGAGAAAGGAAGCGGGGTCGACATAAGAGCTGTACGAGTATTCAATGAGCTGTAGGAGCCTTCTAAGATAAAATTTAATAGAAACACCTCAAGAGATATAGAGGTCCCTGAACTCTCAAGTCGTCGCATTTGATAGACAATAGAGCGTGATATTCCTGGCATCTCGGGTTGATCTGCGAGTCGTGCTCTCACCTGAATAGCTACCTCAATTCTTGTTATTCCCATCGGTGGCAGCCGCCGGCCTCAGATTTGCTAAAGGAGCATGTTTATTGCCCCTTGTCAAGATAGTAACTGGCGACCTCGAGCTACCCCAAGGTCGGGATGTAATTGATCTCTCTCATAGAAAAGTGTTACCATGTATAGATAGGGAGGCCAATATTTGCGTAGTATTACACGGCTAATGAGCTCGTAAATTGGCACGAACAGGATTGGATTTTGAATCTATATCTGGGCTTAATTGTTTCACAACCACCTTATATCATAACTTGTCTACCTCGTCCGACGAAACGACTGGGAGTATTAGGCTAGAGACGAGGGACTCCAAGACGATACAAGGCAATATGCCCTGCCATCTGATATTCTCTAAGTACATGACTATCTAGAGGCCAAACCATTCAAGGTCAAGTTCATTGCGCACGGGGACTGTGTGCCCAACCCCCGTGGCTGAGTAGCCAATGAGCATCGAGCCGTCGCCAAAGACCATCTGCGTGTATCCTTCTTCTGGTACGTCGGTATTGTTCCTCGTAAACGAGACATTCATCAGTGCCGACCACTGCTTAAGCGTTTCTGCCAGATTTGGGTACAAGATAAAATCGTCAGCATCTCCATGCCGGATCAATGTCCTCGGGTATGGGCCATCGTAACCTGGGTACATTGCCCTGGCCTTTTCAGCCCACTCCTCCCCAGTGAGCACAATCTCTCCCTGAGCACAGCGCGGGTCTCCCGACCCGGGGCTAGAGCCCGATCCTTCAAGGCAGCCTGCTGGAATGCCAGAGTAGCAAGAGGGAGGCCGCGAAGACATCTGGGTAGGTTGCGCCCATGACGTTGGTCATCATGCAACCCGACGAAGAACCCGTGACAAAAATCTTATCTGGGTCGGCGTTGTACTCTGATATCGCCCAGTTGATGATATTAACAAGACCGCCGCTGTCCCCGCCCTTGTCACGGGAGAGACTCTCAGAGCTCGAGACATCCCAACACTTGTCGTTATTCAGGCTGCTGGGAAACAACGCAATAAACCCCTTCTCATCTGCGAAGGTTATATAACGGGTCTCTTCTGAGTACTGGGTACCATTGAGGGAACAAGCGTGCAACTACATAGGTTAGAAATGTCGACATCCCACGCGTGTGGTACTCACTGCCAGTAGGACAGCTGGATGCTCGGGCAAAGAAGACGGGATATAGCCGTGTAGTTCAAGGCCGGTGGGGTTTTCTCCCCAGTCTGTAATCGGCGTCACCGTAGGACTACCAAACGCCCACAAGAAACTAGTCGCCAATACTAGACCCCTTCTCAACATCGTATAAAGGAAAAACGCCGGGGAGAGATAGTTGAAGGCTAGAGATGGATTTGCAGTAGGAGGACTTCCTGACTCGAAATTGATATTTATGAGGTTTGCTAACTAGTTGGGGCAACGCAATGAAATGTGACGCAATGCTCTTCTCTTATCTTAACGTTGAAACTCACGAGAATGCATTACCCGAATTGGAGATGTTGGATTGCCTCTTTAAAACTCACTTTCACCATATTCAGAGCGGAAGAAACCATACGTTGAAATGAGGGGTAACTGCGACCCGCATTTGTAGTACTTTTTGATATCGGCTTAATATACGCCCAGGCGAGTGCCTTCCATGACCCAAATATACGCATGATTTTTATATTAACCCGGAGTTTGCATGTAACCTCTCGGACAGAGGTGTTGGAATCGTCGAAACCGATCCTTCCAGACTTGGACGCGCAGGAAGCCGTGACAATAGTAGCATTCAAAGTACCATGTTCCCATGCTACTTCAGAGACGCTTTATTTTGCCACGAATGTCTCAAACGCTTTCATGATTCTATCATACGCCGGTATCTTCTCGAGATTTCGTCTGACGGTAGTGGGTCTCCTATGTCTGGAATGTATCAGGGACCCATGTATACCTGTTAGTCTAGTCCAAGATAGATATCCCAACGCACTCTTCGATGATGAGACAGGAAGCCACGGCATTATAGTAAACCTCCGCGTGTGTGTCATAGATGGTGGTGTTTGCGGGTGTTAACATCGAGACATCCATCTCGTTGATAGCAACGTCCACTCTGAGTGCCACATACTTTTCCATAAGCTCCACCATCTCGTCGTAAATTGGCATGCTTTCGAGCTCATAATGAGCCCCCGGCAGCATTCTACTGAGATTCAAATGGCTTTGCAGGCCGACCCCATCGATTTCGATACCATATTATTGTGCCATTTTGACGATATCGATGGCCACTAATGCTTTCGGGCTGGCTAGCTCAATGGCAAAAGTCGTTATAGTTTCGCATCTGGGTCTGCCCGGGCTTCTGCGGCGAAAGCCGTCAGGATATTATCCGGCCCGATGTATCATAGAACACGCTGGGTCGGTACCAGCGGTTGTTTGTAGACGGCTGGCAGGGCATGTTAGGACCAGATTCTTAGGCTAGTATAGGTCCCAAGGATTACCTTCGTTAACGATACCCTAAGTATAGCACCTGCCCTTGTAGTGGGTAAGTCCTGTCGTGATGTGGTCCGTTATGATTTTGATTAATGTGGTATTGTCAATTATCGAAACCTCCTTCAGTAATCCAACAAGGGTTCGACAGGTGCCAGACAGGGGAGTGGCAGCGAAGTAACTGGCCGTTCACTTCGGTGATGTTGGCCGCCTCATTCCCACCGGTGAGGTCGAAGAGACCCTGCTCCGGCTGGGTCATATCCCTAGTTGGCCGAAGTCGTGTTGTTCAGCCGCTTGGAGTACTCGACACCATCTCGGCTGGCCTCGAGGTGGTTATGTGTCGCTGTTCCGAAATAAAGCTTCCCTCGTGCTACCGCAGCATCGTACAATCCGGCTGCCTTCGAGATGTTGACTCCCTGGAGTCTCATGAGCAGCACACAATGGGATCGCCAAGAAAGATAGCAAGTCTCATCAACATCTTCATTCTTGTTCCTCCAGGGCTTCTGAGCTCGCAAAACACTCTCGCCATCGGGTACTAACAGAGCTAGAGACAGCTCAAATGGTTGTACCACGAACGAATTGTACGCTATTTGGGTATCTCCCACTTTGGGAGAAATTCCACTTAGAAATATGCTCTCCAATAGCTAATATCCACCTTACAGCCAGGCCTGCCGAGAGGGACTAGTCGGTTCACTGATAGCGAGCGCACTGCTACCTACACGGGTGTCCTCACTGGTTTCAGGGATCGACAAAATATATAGAAGCCAAGCTTCAAGTCCGCGTGAGCTTAGGAGGTTGCGAGGGGTAGGTATCTCTCAATGAACCGGGTTTCGAGTAAATTCAGGAATCGGATAGACGGGCAACCTATGTTCTACCCACTTTGCACCGTACTCGCGAACGCACTACTCATTCCACTCAACTAGGCGGGACAGGTCTGTCCTTGAGTGGAGAAGAGGCCACGGGGCCGCAACATAATAGATTTCTTGACAACACCACAGGTCGTGAAATTCAAGCGTCACCATCATGTAGTCTATGGCCCTTGTACTGTTATAGCCTGCAACCAGAAATTCTACACCGTTGAGTCTGACTACACCATGTATCATACAAAAAGCGCAATACAAAGGCAAAAAAAAGAAGAGCAATATAAGTTGGGGGGCACAAAAATAAATGCATCAGCCCGGAATCGAACCGGGGGCTGGCCGATGGCAACGGCCAATTTTACCACTAAACCACTGATGCGTTTTTGTGGATGAAGTTCGTTGAACTAATTTGGCCACATCAAATTTACGCTGATTCCAAGCTAAACTCTTTTGCCATATCCACGCGGCCGTCGTATTCTCCTGGAGAGAGCGCGCATCCCGCCCAATGGGTAACACTGAAACTAGGAAAGGCCCCGCTTGTCAGGCACCTTGTCTGTGTCGCACCAACATCCCTATTTCTCGTGGCTCACAATCCGAAGAGCATCCAGTCGACAGCACTTTGAGTTGTTACCCTCACACTACCTCTCCTTCGACCTTTTTCTAAAGCACATATCCTCGCCCTGCATGATCAGTGATACTACTTGCCTCTTTCTGCAGGTGTAAAACCTTCTTGGCTTCATGAGTTCGCTACCGTTCCTAGACTCCGGAGCCGTGGGAAGACGACATCGGAAGAAGCATGCTGCCGGTAACATAGCTGCAGCTTGGCATGGATTGGCCCCAGACCTGCAATGCGCACCGCGCTCAGTCAATCACAAGGTTCGATGGCAGCCGGCCCTGCTGTGCCATCAGATAAAACGAGGAGCCGTCCGAAACCCGCTTTTTAGGGGCATGGAAGATCCCGAGAGGCAGGATCCAGAAACGGGCACCAAACCCACCTACATTTGAGCACCTCACCAATCCGTAGATGCAGCGTCATGATACCCTCAATTAAGGGCAGTTTTTTTGCAGAAAGGCCACCAGATTCTACGGGGTGTTCGCTGCTATTCGCCCTGAGAACCTTTTGTGGATCTCCGGCGCAGGCAATCCTCCTCTTGAGTCTGTTAAGCGATCGCCTCTCAATGCTGTAAGTTTACACCCCGACCTTCTTCCTTCCCATGCAGATCCCTCAGACCTTTTCCTCGGCGTTCTTTTCGTTCACGAGAACATACCGGTAGCGCGCCGTACCCTCCACCATGTCCCGCACCGCCTGGTTCGCGTCCGCCATGGGCCGCGTCTGCACCCACGGTTTGATGCCCTTCTCCGCCGCCAGCTCCAACATGTCGCGGATGTCGGCGGGGGACCCTATGAAGCTGCCGCCGACCTTGATACGGCTCGCGAGGAGGGAGAAGACGTTGATCGGTGGGAGGGTGCTGCCATCGGGCGCGCCGAGCTGG
This sequence comes from Microascus cirrosus, assembly GCA_030271035.1. Taxonomy (NCBI): domain Eukaryota; kingdom Fungi; phylum Ascomycota; class Sordariomycetes; order Microascales; family Microascaceae; genus Microascus; species Microascus cirrosus. The sequence goes on from JAMBUN010000032.1 coordinate 50,308, forward strand.
ATGAAGTCGCCGCCCGTCTTGAGGAGGCCCAGGTAGCCCGAGAAAGGCATGTTCTCGCTCGACACCGTGCTGACGATGAGGTCGAGCGACCGTGCGTGCTTCTTAGCCCACCCCTCGTCATCCTCCGTCGCGATGTAGTCGTCCGCGCCCATGGCGAGCGCCTCCTCCCTTTTATGCCCCCTCCGCGAGATGCCGACCACCCTGTCCGCCCTCATCGCCTTCGCGAACATGATGCCCAGGTGGCCCAGCCCACCCACACCAATGATCCCCACTGTCTTGCCCGGCCCGCACCCGTTATTCCGCAGGGGGGCGAACACCGACGAGCCGGCGCACAGCATCGGCGCCGCGTGCTCCGAGGCGAGGCCGTCGGGGATGGGAACCACAAAGCGGTGGTCCGCGCGCTGGTAGTCCCCGTAGCCACCGAAGGAACGGCCCTCGTCACCCGGGTAGTTCGAGTTGTAGGTCGACACCCTCGCGGGGCAGTAGTTCTCCTGGCCGGAGGAGCACTCTGCACAGTCAGGCTCGAGGCAGCTGCGGGCCTGGGGGCCGACGCCGACGCGGTCGCCCACCTTGATGTTTTTCACGTTGGCGCCCACCCGGACGGCGTGGCCGACGATCTCGTGGCCGACGCAGCAGGCTATTTTGGCGTACTTTGTTAGCCGGGGTGAAGAGACTTGGCAAAAAGGCACGAGCGAGACGGAAATGCAGAGGGGAACTCACGGTAAGTAGTCGGGCGCCAGCCAGAAGAGAGAGTATGGATGTCAGAACCGCAGATGCCGCAGTGGCTAATTTTGATATCGACGTCGTTCTCGGTCCACTTTTTGGGCTCGAACGTATCCCACTTCATGTTACCCTCAACGGACTTCGGGTCGTATCCCAGCCACCCTTGGAACTTATAATCCATCTTGGCGCTTTGAATCGGTCGTCTAGACTTGATTTGGGTATATATGGTGTTGTTCGTAGTATTTGAGCCGCTAGATATATACTAGGCGGAATATCCGTCCTAGACGAGATAGCCGGGGTTTTATAACTGACCGGTGGTGTTCCACCAGGCCCACTGTGGACAACGCTATCCTCGCGGTCATGAATCCTGGCGTGAGTCAGTCTTCCAAATAGATGCAGATGCGGCATGGAAGCCAACGTATCTTGCACGGGGCCATGGCCGATTTTCTGCTCGATTCGGCGAACAATAAAGCGGGCATTTTCGGCACCGGGTTCGGAAAAAAGAAGTTCTCCTCAATCTTATCTCCAACTCACGGAGCGGCTGTCGGAGGACTTGCGGAGTTAAGAGACTCGTGGAGTTAAGAGACTTCCGGACCGAATTTAGGCCCGTTCCCTCCCCACCATTTCACGCCATCTCACGAGCTGGAACCCCAGTCCCAAGTTACGAATCCCATCTTGGATAGCTAGCCGATGAGTCACATTGGACAGGGCCAAGAGGATTCATAAGCAGTGGCATGGGCTTACCGCCAGGACACTGGAAAACATCTCCGTCTTCCCGCCCGGATCCAGCGAGGCCGAGTACGCCTCCATCCGGCTGAAGAAGAACTCCAACTCAGGCGCCCTAGTCCGGGCCTTTAGTCCCTTCCAGGCCGCTCTCATCTCCACCATCTACCGCTTCGGCCCGGGGAGACAACCCCGGATGCGCATCTTGCCGTCCAACTCCGTCGTTTCCGTCGAGGAGGCCATCAAAGACGACAACGTGCGCGGGGAACTGGTCGAAGTGAAGAGTCGCTCGTCGGTCTCGCGCGGGCAGGGCTTCGACACGTCGCTCGGGAAGATCGAGTGGCGCTACGGCATACTTAGGCTTCAGCTTTTTCGGTTCCGCTTCTCAAATGGCACGACCCTTTGTCTCTTTGCTGATGCATTCGGACCTAGAAGGACGGTCTTCGCAAAGTGCGGATCACGCTAGTGACCTCGGCAGGGTGGCCGGTAGGTGACAAGTCCGGGGTTCCCAATAAGCCGAAGGGTGGTTCAGAGTACCTTATTATCAAGTAGGGGCCAATGGGCCGAACAGAATGTACCTTTCTCGCTCCGAGCTCTGCTTCCCGACGCGTCCAGAGACGCGCCGAGACGCCAGGGGCCTTGACTGGGACTCTCGTGTATCACAGCCCGTCCCTTCGGAGTTGAAGTCTGACGATAGTTCGATGTGCCTGGCGGTTGCTGTGCAGGGAACAGTTGTGGCTGGCTGGCGGCCAGCACCTGAAGCCAATGGCGTGCACGCAGGATGCATGGGGCCCTCAGCTGCGGCCTGACCAGGGCTGCGTTGAGCTGGCTCTTGACCCCTCTCGATACCTAACCCCCTTCTCTGTATTACTAGAGGACTTGCATCTCGTTGTTGGCGTTGACTTTTGCAGACCATTCCCTGAAAATATCGTGCCACTCAAAATGCAGCTTTCTGGGATTCAGAAGAGAATCGGCCAGAAGAGCGCTGACCATCGCTGCCTGCAGACAACACCAGCATTGAGTTCCACGCCGACATCCACCTCAGGAACTCGCCTGCATACATCTGCTGTTACCGAACCAGAACCCCAGGAACTGTCTCCTGCGAACTGCGACTCGACTCTAATATCCTCGTCGGCGTAGCCGAACTGTATAACCTGTTATTCTACCTGCCTATCTAACGAAATGGGACGCTGTTAATACTGGACGTGCCTGGATCTTAGACTATTGCTTCTGCCTTGTTCTTATCTATTTCCTAAGCACCTGTATATTAATTACCACCTTAGTTTCCTCTATTCCGCCCTGTCTGCTAGCTATATCTGACCCTTAGGCCTATACTATTAGCTGGATCTGTGCCCTCACTACTAAGTCTGTTTGTAGAAGGCTCCGAACGGTCTGCGAAGGGTCTTGGCACAGGGATCCTACCGGACCCACAACGCGGATTCAGATCGTCAGGAGCACATACGATAGGGTGTAGTTCGGAGAACGGGTACGATAATCCTAGTCGGAGACTGGGCGGAGCCCAGGGGTCATATAAAGGATAGTGTCTTCGCCCTAGAAAGAGGGCAGAAGACAAGTTGAAGTTTCAATGTCAACCCTTCGATCGGAATTCGGTGCATACGTGATTCTTACTCGCATCAGCCTTACGACGGTATCTTGGATACCCTTCCCTCTTACATTAAGGAAAAGGACTACCAACTAGCTGCCCTATAATATAGAGTGCAAGCCCTTGAAGAGCAGGTTGAAGCTATAAGACCTAGGAAAATGAAGAAGGTCCAGATCAGCCCAAATTCGAAGTTTGCTGATATCGAAGCTATTCGTAAGGCCTAAATTGAGGCAGAGGATAAAAAGTGATAGTACAGTTGAATCCAGCGACTCTGAATTACCTAGCAAGCCAGAGGACTGTATCATTGTAGGATCGAAAAAGGTTGAAAAATCAGGTTGAAGGGGGGCCTTGTTTTTGGTGGTTGGATTTTTGGGGTGGCGGTTGAGGGGTGAGGGATGTTAGGGCTTCTGCTGGCAAATACCTTCCTTGGCCGCCCGCTCCCGTCAAGCTTCTGGGCGTTGAAGACGTTATTTCGCTAAAGAAGGTGACCGCTCTAAATGATGGACAGCGTCTGGCCACTCCCGTTGTGCCTCTCGACTATGAGTATGGCGATCCTTAGCCGAATGCCACGGGTACTCAGACATTCGCACTCCGCCCGGCCACTCCCATTGATCACGTTGGCTTTCAGTACCCCGACCCGGCCTCGATCATGACGGCGGCTCTGACCCCGCCGCTAACCGGTGGAATGAAGACCGACCAGCATACCGCCGGCTCTGAGACCATGCCCGGAACCGAGCGGAGTGGCTCGACCACATTCTACCTTGTTTCTAAGGGAGCGACCTGATATTACGTTGCTTATTCTTGCGGACTGCGTTGTGGTAGTATGTGATACGCCTCTAATCATGGAGAAAGAAAGAAGAAAGATTCAAGGTGAAGATTCGAGTTGAGCAAAAGTATGGAGATGTTGTTGGCCGAGGGGTGGTGTAATTGTGTAAATAACGTTACTTGGATAGAGACGCCGTTTTCCCTGAACAGGATTGCGTTAGGTAAAAGAGTAAGCGAGGGAGAAACGGTTTAGGTCCTTCCGTTTTCGCTGTGAATCCTGGACATACAGGGGCGCAGCGACCCCACTTTAATCCCTCTGCACAACAATATCGCCACCGTCGGCTATTCGAGACGCTACCAACACCCAAGTCATGGAGTTTCGCTTCATCGACAACAATGCACCGCTGGATCGGCGTTCGCAAAGGCTTGTTCGCAACCATGCGATGAAGGGGAAGAATCTCGGGAGGGCCATTCCAGCAAGAGGGTACAAGAGGCGGCAACGCGGGGAAGTAACCCACTCAGACCGCCTGACGACCCAGCCGAGGCGCTCTACTGACGGCGGGCAGGGGCGGCCACTACTGCCGAAGGTACTACGCCCCAGCCTCGGGCTCGAGATCGCCTTGCCCGTAAACCCTTTCTGCGGAGCAGAATTGGCTTACTTCGCGACCCCGGTACCTCTCACACCCTCAGTCCGGTACCTGTTCGATGAGTGTAGGCGCCCTTTTAGTTCTTGCTCGAGTAACGGGGAACACTCACCAAGGAAGCTGGCGTCTAGTCCACCACAACGTCTCTAAAGAGCTCTACCCTCCGGTCTTCTGCCGCCGGCCGAAGGAGAACGAGATAACCTGGTTCGAGCGTGTGATCGACGATCCATGCGGTAAGAGAGCAAAGCCGTAAATTTACCGAAGGTTTCCGCTTTCGAACTAACAGCCGTAAAGTTTTCCACTGCGCCATGGCTGTAACGAGAGCTCGCATATCTCACTCCCAGGGCCACAGCGTGAAATCCCCCGAGTCCGCCAGGCACTTCCTACTGGCTCTACGCCTGCTCCGTCGTGATCTTGGCGTCAACCCTGCACCCCAGGATTCCAGCATCGTCGTATCTGTTTCGCTTGCAATCTATGCCAACCTCAACGGCTCTACCGGCGAGAGCCGCATCCACCTGCAGGGTCTGAAGCGCATGCTCGAGCTGCGGCCCGGAGGCCTGGCGGCTCTGTGCTCGAGCACTCCCGAGGTGCGGAATAAGATCCGCCGCGCTGACCTGGAGCTCGCACTCTTGGCGGGGGGACCAACTCTCTTTGGCTCCACATCACCACTGCCCAGGCCTCCCTACGTCGTCCCGCTGAGTGACCGAAGGTCATGTGTTACCGCACCGCATCCGCTGGGGGAGGCCAGTCCGGTGGTTCATTTTGCCATGACGGACGTGCTGGCTCTATGCAACTCTGCTGGCCGCGCACGGCTCAGTGCCTTCCAGTATCAGGACATGGTCATATCCATTCTCCAACGCCTGGTTGACCATGCTCCACTTGGCGGCGAGCGGCCATCGCACCCGCTAGATGACGTCTGCCAGCTAGGTCTCCTCGCCTTCATGAGTACGCTTCTCAATCATACCCATGAGAGGCGATCTACCTGCTCTAAATTGCTGTCCGACTTATTCTGGGCACGTCTTGACAGGTTCAACGATGAGATGGCCCATGGTCGAGCCAATAGATGCCTCTCCTTGCATCTCTGGCTTTTGTTTATCTACGCCGTGTCGGCGCCAGAGTATGAGCAATGCTGTGACATGAATTCGCCCGTCGCGCGGCGTATCCAAGTTCTGGCGGGCGCGCTCAGCCTTGCGACGTGGGAGGATGTTGTGGCGAATTTGAGTATGTACCCGTGGGTGGCGACATTCCACGATGAACCAAGTAAGAAGCTTTGGGCAGTTATTTGTAAATAAAGGAGTGGAGATCGAATGCTCTTAATTGGCGACAGCAGTATTTTGACCATGCTAGCTCTAGTCATTAAATCCCCCAGGTCTCAGCCGACCTTTCCTACCATCGTTACTTTGTCATGAGAGCCTTAATGTCAACACTATGGCCGATCGAGTCCAGCCTCTTGAGCAGATCATCCCAGACGCGCTTTTGTGTGCGCTTGCCGACCTCGTTCGTTACCCACGCTGGGACATCGCCTCTATCAATCGAACGATTAGCGTAAGAATGTGTAGAGGAAAGAAGATATTCACTGCCAGTGATGACATCTCTTGGTCTGCCTGTACCTCTGAACCGGGTAATGGGGGGATGCGGAGGGTGGCCTGGGGAAAGGGAGAAGGACGTACTCTTTCACTTGGCATTCCGAGCAGTACGTGCCATGGCTCTCAGGTCCGGCGAAAGCGGCTTGGAGGAGATTCCGGCTGCCCTCCTCCGCTGTCCTTGCTAGTAATTTCCTCATCACGGCCATGCCTAGCCTAGGCACGGTGCCGACATTTCGGTCCAGTTCTGAGTAGCACAAGCCGGGACTTACGGCGTTCACGATGACGCCGGACTCGGATACAGGGAGAAGTGAAGCAAGCTGGCGAACTGCGAATATCTCCAAGAGCTTGGTTTGAGGGTATCTAGAGGCCGAAAGTGTTAGCAAATAGGCCATTGTCTGTTATCAACCATGACAAGGTTTCCCTACTGAACCAGGGTTTTGAAGTCCTTTTCTGTGCTGAGGGCGTCGAACACATCACCCTGGAGCGACCCCACGTTCTGCTCCATGCCGGGTTCAAGGGCGGTGTTGCTTGAGACGATCACGGCGTGCGTCTGCACGCCCAGCTTGCGTGCCGACTCCTGAAGCTTCGGCAGTGCGCGGAGGGTCAGGAGCATAGTGGAGACAACATTGACCAGGAGGGACAGTTCCATGCCCTCTACCAACTGAAAGCTCGACTGCGCGACTCCTGCGTTTGCGATGAGTGCGTCTAGCCTGTCGAGGGTGCCGATGCGCTGCGCGAATGCCTCGACTGAATCGGGGGACGCGAGGTCCAGTTCCCAGACTTCGCCAGCATTCTGGCGGCCGGTTTCGCTACGGATAGCCGACAAAGCAGCCTCGCCCTTGCTTCGTGACCGCACGGCCATGATGACGCGCTTGGTGCCCATACGGATGAGGTGTTTGGCGCACTCCAAGCCCAAGCCCGAGTTGGCGCCGGTCACGATGTAGGTGCCCTCTGCGATGTTGTCCGGCGGCTCGGGTATCGGGAGGTTGGTGTGCTGATCGCGTATGAAACCGATGACTCTGGGCATGATGTTCTAGTTTGTATATTAGCTGTGGTATGGCCGGGGTGTAGATGGAAATGTGTTTGTAAGAGATGGCCTCGCCTTGAGGTAGGTTGGGAATGTCAACCGAAGATTGAACTGCCCTGGTTTAACAGGACCACCCCTCCTTTATAGACAGCTGGCGTCGAAATCTGGGCATATGAAATTGTTCTCCATCCTGAGGCAAGCGAGAGTCGTGCCTCGTTCTGTCCATGGCCGCGTGTATCGTCCAATCAAAAGCTCTGTCCAATCAGAGACTTCTTTCCCAATCCGGTAATGGTAATTCACGATGAGACCAAAGAGCTTTTAAGTGGGTACGCGACTTAACTAGTTAACTATCCTCTTTTATTCTACTAAAATTAGTTTTAATGGACTGGAGCCCGGAAGAGTGCCTTGGTGACCCTCAGCCACGCGATCGGAGATTGAAGCTATTCCCGCTTCGTGGTCCCTATCACGGTGGTACCCCAGAAACGCGCATTGAATACCGGGTAGATTCTTGTGGCCAAGAGGCACGATGAACGATTCTTTTTCCTTCTCCTTCTTTAAGTTTGGCATACTCGTCGAGTAGCCTAGCTAGTTATTATATACTACCTTGAGACCGTTTTAAAATGGCACTATACATTTCCTTTTAATAGTAATCTTGGTCGTAGAAGACGGATTTCAAGAGGCCTGGTCGAACCACAGGGTTGATGCCACGATTGTAAAGTGAAGGAGTGCAGTATGGCTCCGGACTCACATTGAGGTCCCAGTGAGGTCTTGCAACGGCGCGCCAACGGCAGGCGCAGGTTAGGGTGTCGTTTGATTCACTTATCACTAACCCTCTCTCGAGAACCCTGCACCTCCGCTCTTCTTATCTCTCGATCACTGCCCGCGGTGCCCCCGCGGCGGAGTCGCGCACCCGCGCTACTGCGGGCGTGGCTCTGCAATATGACGATTAGCTCCGGTAAATCCGGCGGGCCTCGCAGTGGCCTGCGCCACCGAGCTTGTCACTAGTTCCTCAGCTCCTTCACCCGCCGCCAGTTAGCGCGCCCCTGATGGGATTCAGGTCCATAACAGCGAAATAGGTCTCTTAGTTATTCTTTTTGGAAGTAGACCGTGAGGAAATGCATTGGATTAAAGAGTAGAAACCAGTGGCTTATACCCAGTGTTGGAATAACCGGAGCCCCACCTTCTCTTCTCATTTCAATCTATCCAGGGGAGGATTCTAGACCCTTTAACTTATATATCTTGGGGAGACGGAAATCGGACCGGAGAAAAGCTAGTGAGAGGTTGGCTGAGAGGCTAGTGAGAGAGGCTGGCTGCCTGAGACTTAGATGCCTCAGACATATATTCCAACACCTAGCTCAGTTGCAGTCAACTGACTACGTTAATGTAGAATAAGCTTAGTGAAGGCGCGCAGTGTAGCCAGACCACGCGATTCAGTCAGTCTCACAGTCCCCACGTATAAGTTGAACTCATACAACGTGATTGCCACCGCGCCTCTTGAGCCCGCGATATCCCAACGGGGATAGACGCAGAGTCCCTGAGATCGCGTCAGTTAGTTCCTGCATCAGTCTTCAAGCAGCGATTAGAAACCCGCTCTGCGCGACAGCCAGTCTGGAATAGGTTGATCCAAATGTCTAGTTTCAGGGGTGTTCTTCGAAATCAGCCGACGAGATCGGCAGGTCAGAGCGTTCACTTCATATCGCACAAGAGACCTTTGAATTACGCGTAGTAGATCCCCTGATCTAGGCAGAAAATTTCTTGTGTTTGTCTCTCAAGGCGTTGCAGCGCGTGGCGCCTTCTTATAAACTATTTGCGCGTGCAAGGGCTAGTTGCCCCTGAATTCAGGATATGATAATCTGGCCCCGGGAACCGTAAAAACAAAGGAAACATCCGGCCTGTCCACACCACACCTACTCAGTACCAGGTTGCATCTTCGCCGTACATGATTCAAGCCTCTGTTGACTGGCGCCCCCCGGAGCTGCCGTGGTTGAGTTACACCGAGAAGGGGTAACTTACAAAACCCGAGGTGTATGAGGCGGAGCGCCAGAGGGGAAATCCGTTTTCCTTCGGAAAAAGCACGCACCAATCGGGAGTGAAACATGGCTCAGCTGCGTGATAGTGCAGCACGGAGGGTGATAACGATGTAAGTTGCATGGCGGGGTTTATTATCGTGGCTTGACACAGCCGTGCTGTCGTGCGTCCCGACGAAGTGGATCGGGCTTATTGCATTACAACTTCAGCGGAAAACGAAAACCGTCGGATGCTTTTGAATAGTTCTCTTGTGGGTCGGAACCAGTGATCATCACGGACGAAGATGATGATACTTTGCGTTCAGAGGCTTTTTCGATCTCTTGATGCCGCCCGTCGCGCATTCCGTCCATTAGCAGGTTTCCCAATGGAATGGCTAGAGCAACGTACCAGGTAAAAAAATATTGAGACACCCTAGTTACATTTTCAGCTCACTAACGCCAAAGCCTAAATCACACATACAAACTTCAAGCTGCGATTTCTCAACGAAAACAAGTACCAGATACAAAAATTAGGTGCATTCGCTAGCCTGATTCCGCTCGATCAATATTTCGTATACCAACCGCCTGCGCGTCTGCGGGCACACACCCTATCAGGGATCAAATCTATAAGCCTCCAGTGTGTCGCGTACGTGTTGGTCGCACGTCGAAGTGGGACAAAATGTCTCAAAACTTTTGACCAACTATCGTATTAATATCAGTCACATCTGCCGTCGTCGTGTCGCGATGAGTCTGCCAGGTAGCTTCGCCAACGGAACCCACCTGTTTACTTCCTCCCGTTGTAGACTTGCTCTCCTTCCCGCTGTTCCCCAATATCAACCATCCATACTCGGCCGAAGCGCTCACTCGGGGAAGAATGAGACTGCCTATTTGGAGAAGAGCCATCGCCGCGGCTCTGCTAGTCGGATCCGCCGTGGCAGATGTCCCCTGGTCCACTGACTGGGAAGCTTACAATGCCGGAGCCCTCGGCGACGCCCCGAATCAGACCTTCCGCTCCAGCCCCATCGTCGCACCCGTCTTCCAAGTGAACGCCCTAGATACAGAGGAGATCGACTCCGCCCCGTATCTTTTCCTGGAGTGGAGCTATAACGGCGTCGCTTCGCCTATGATCTTCCGCGCCGACGACCTCAGCCTCGTGTACGCCGACCAGCAATATAGATGGACCAAGGATACCCGCGCGCAGACGATCCAAGGGAAGAGATACCTCACGTTCTGGGAGGGAATCCAAGAGATACGTTATGGGAGCGGAAGGTGTCTAGTCTTCGATGAAGAATATAACCTCAGATACAACATCACGCCTATAGGGCTCACTAGCGGGGCATTGGCGGACTTGCACGAATTCCAGGTCACAGACGAGGGCAACGTCCTAATAACGATTTACGAGTCTATCCCTTTCGATCTTACGCCCGTTGGGGGCCCCGCGGACGGAATACTCCTAGATTGTCTATTCCAGGAAATTGACCCACGGACGAACGAGCTCGTTTTCAAGTGGAGGGCTTCGGAACATTACTCGCTCGCGGGCACGACGGCCACGATTGAGCAGAACACCCTGCCCGCGGGGTTTGACTACTACCATTTGAATAGTGTTGCCAAGGTAAATTTCTACTTTTTCGCCTCCGCTCTATGTGGCCTATTCCTCAAGTGATCTGAACGAGGCAAAATTGGAATTCTCGGTTCTTAACAGCTTCCCGTGTCGCAAGCACGGTAGGAATTACCTCGTGGGAAGCGCAGCCTTCGATCACGTAATCCTCATCGACGGCACCGACGGGAGCACGATCTGGACGCTCGGCGGGGAGAGAACCGACTTTGAGGATCTAAGCGGCGGTAGAGCCACGGGATTCTTCTCGCAGCATCGGCCTAGGTTCTGGAGGGACGAAAACCACATTACCCTCTTCGACAACGCGTTTGAGAGGGTGAATGCCGTTGACTGCACGGTTAATTGCTCAAGGGGTCTGCATGTAAAGGTTAATTATGAGGACATGACAGTGGAGGTCGTGAGGGAGTACTTTCATCCTAGGGGGCTGAAGTCCCTCGCCCAGGGGGGATACACATCCCTGGAGAGCGGCAATGCGTTGATTGCGTGGGGGACGCAGCCGGGGGTGACGGAACACAAAGGGGATAGGGTTACCATGGATATTCAGATTGGGAGAATTGGTAATGAGTATAACCCGGAGTGGAATGCTGCTTACAGGGCGTATAAGTTGGATTGGAAAGGAAAGCCGGTATGGGACCCGAGCATCGCGGTTCTGGACGGGACAGTCTACGTTAGCTGGAATGGGGCGACGGAGCTTGCTGGCTGGGTTGTGGTGAGTTTTTGCATGCCCAAGTCTCGCCCATGACATAGGCGACGGCTGATGATGGACAGCATGGGAGTGACCGCCCCAATGATATCGATGGACGAAATAAGGTTCTTGCAGAGTCGCAGAGGCAGGGCTTCGAGACTACCATTCCGTTGCGAGGATCTTGGACCCCGAGGTATATACGCGCTGCTGCCACCGACTCGAAGGGTCGGGATATCGGGTATACTCCCGTATGGGACTCTAGAACGGGGAAGACTCTATCGGCAGACGAGAGGGTAATGAGCCACGAGTGATGCACACCAGGCAATGTAGAAGGAAGCACCCCTAGCATTGTCGAAGGCGAGTCCTACTATATTACGTATATAAAGGGAAGATCCACAATTCAAACTGGATAGCGAGTCTACCCGGCCGTGGTTTCGGACATCCCCGAATATCAAGGTCAAAGTTAAACATGGTATTAATTCACCGCACCGAGCGCATCCTCAACCCGCAATGCCTCCAGGTGGAGCTGCCCGCTGACGGCAAGGCCCCAGCCGCACACCGCCACGTGGATCTGCCTCCTCTGCCTCAGCCTGGAGCCGTACGCGGGCGCGGACGCCAAGTCGGTGTTCCCCGTGCAGACGCTCCTGCAGGCGCAGTTCTCCAAGGTGGGGAAGGAGAGAGGCATGCAGCAGGCTGTGTGCTGGCTGAAGCAGGCGCCGGCGGGGTATTACTTTCACGTTGCACATATGTGGTGTCTTCTTCTTGACAATTGTAAGTTGTGCACCCCCGATTTCGTGTGCCCTGGATATTTTGATTTGGGTTCTTGTAGCTTATATGCTATGCAGCGCTTTGTTCACCGGCTGTAGGACGCCGGAGGCGAATCCTTACGGAGAATCGATACAGCGGGTATCCGCACGGCGCAGGATGGGGGAAACGCAAAGACCAGTATCCTAGTGAGCTATCGCGGATCCGTCATGTGGTCTATCCCCGCCAAAGAGTGCGAAATGTGGATAGTATGTGTACCATGTCAATCTTCCTCCGCCCTCTTCCCAAGGCGCGTACTAACATGGGACAACCGCACTACAGTTTTTTGGCGCATATCTCCTAGGCCAAGCAGTCACGGTAAACGTCAGGAAAGGCGAGCGCATGCCGATATTTATAACTTGCAGCACCACAGGGGGGAGTTCAGGCTCGACAGCGAGCCCTGTAGCGTGGATGAGTTTATACTAGTCGTGTCCGCCGATACAATCAAGAAGCCCGCGGATACGCAGTCCACGCTGCGGGGCGTGGTAACAGAGGAGGGGATCTCCAGGAGAGTGGGGCTAGGTTTCATATACCACTCGAAACAGCCCACCGCCAAATGTCCACAGTGGGAGTATAGGCGCTTCAGGTAGCGGTAGACAAGTGTCACTACTGCGGAACTGTGGGCCTGGAGCCCAAGGTCAGTTGAATTAATGGTGCTCATTCTGTGGTGTCATGCGTAGCGGCATAAAGCTAAATATTGTAGCCATCTGTTCCTCCTCAGGGTGCTTCCCTCGATGTACAAAATGAATCACTCCAAAGTCTCACGGCGCTCCGTCGCGAGCACCCACATATCACTATGTGAAAAGATCCCCGCGTAATTGATCTCGTTCCACGGCTGCTCGGGGTTCGCCAGACACCAGTCGAAGTTGCGCATCATCTAGAAACGGTCAGTCATAACTACTCCACGCTCAGAATCCAAACCTAGGAAGGGGTATCATCCAGCTCACCTCAAACAGAGTCTTCCCAATCTCCATCAGGGCAATAGCCTTCCCAAGACACTGATACTTCCCATACCCAAACACCATATCGACTGTCCGATTCATAACCGCTAGCCGCTGCTCATCCTCCTCAAGAAGCCACCGCTCAGGCCGGAACTCGCCCACGTCCTCGCCAAAAATGTTCTGCTGCCGGAGCATGGAGAGGGTGGAGATGCCGACGTACGTGCCGCCAGGGAGCCAGACGGGCTCGCCCTCGATGGTAACAGTCTCCCCGCCATCCGGGACGCGCTTCGGTACCTCGTCCGTCACGGGCGGGTGGATCCGGATACCCTCCTTTACGACGGCCTGCAGGTATGGCATATTCCGCGCCACTGCGTCGGAAACAATGGTTGGGAACGGTGCGACTTGGCCCTCCTTGACTATCCTATCCACTTCCTTCTGCAGCTTCCGGTAGACCCGCGGGTGCGAGAGGACGTATAGCATGATCCCCCTCAGCGACGTAGCTGTCGTGTCCGCCCCGGCAATAATCTGCAAACACGCCTCAGTAATCATCTCCTCCTTATCCAAGCCATGCCTCATAAACGACGTCAGCATATCCGATTTCTTCGACCTATCATCCCCCTTCTCCAGCCTCGCCTCAATTACCTTCCGCGCATTCGCCACCATCTTGCCCATCCCTGTCTTATCCTTCTCGCTAGGCCCCAAAGTCCTGAACACCCAGGGTATGTGCACAATCTCGGTTATTCCTAGGGCCATGAAGTGGTTGTTCAGCCAGAGGGCGAGATCGCCCTCCTCGAGGAAGCCGTCAATGTCCGAATCGGCGCAGAGGTCGCCGAAGGGCTCGCCGAAGCCGATGCGGCTAATGACGTCAAGTGTGAGGAAGGACATCTTCTGTGCGAGGTCCATCCGCTTGGAGGCAGCATCAGTGGAGAGGTATTTCGTGCGGGTGAGGTTGATCAGTTCGGCGATGTGGATGTCTATCGACTCTTCGAGGGCGTGGTTCTCTTTGCCGGAGTACTGTTACACCGGTGAATGTTAGTTAGACCGTTCACAGACGATATGCAAGGGGGATGCGCACCCCGGGCGCCATTTGCTGGCGGCGGATCTTGTGCTTCTCCTCATCGAGCTGGCTGAAGACATGGTCTTTGCCCGCCTGGAACCGCGTCGCCTGGGCGAACCACGGGGCACGGCTATAGGGCGACCGGACAGAGCTCATGTGCATCCAGAGATCGGGGTCGGACGTTAGCAGCGAATTGGGACCGACACGGGCAATAGGGCCTACCATCGGTTATCAGCATCGTGTGTGGGGTTTTTAAATAGTAGTAAGCACTAACAAAAGGAGAGGGTTAACCCATACCGTAGGTATCAATGACTTCCTTGTACTTCTTGTGCGACTCAAAACTCAGGATAGCCCGGCAGTGCCACAGACCAAAAAAGCCCGTTCCGAAGGGACCCTTGAAGCCCCGCAGGCGCCAGTACGCCCTCAGTTTGCGCAGGACATAGGCACCCACGCCCGCGAGCGTGATGGCCAAGCCATACTTGGAGCCCAGCTCGAAGATGTCTATCTCTGCAATCTGGGAGAGGAGCCCCCCATCTGCAATGCGCGATAGGACGCCCATGGCTGCGAAATGGCTGTCGAAAGTCTCGCGAAGTCTCAAATTAGCACAGCGGCCCGGTAGAGCGGACGTAGCTGGCTTTTAATTATGCAGAAGGCAATCCGGGGATCCCTTTCTCAGACGGGTTCCCCCGCCCTCTTTGAAACATCCTCCGCAAAAGTGACAGATCAGCCCGCTATGTCCCATTCCGCACAAGCTTCGCCCATCCGGGGATGAGCTGTCCCCCTCCCCGGACCAGCTGCGGTGACCATGATGGGAAGACGTGGGTCTCCAGCACTGGAAGGGGGTTAGCATTGCCGAAGACCCTTGCACTATGTGCATGAAGATGGGTGGGCGGCAGCCAATGGGATACTGGGTAAATGGGTTGACTGGCTGTCCGTGGCCTGAGGAGTGGGGAGGATTCTTGGCGGGCCCAGCTCTGATCCCTGTTTCCCCCCCTGTCACTACGATCTGGTGCTCGAGACGGGTTGTTGGACACACAGGTGTGCGGGACGTTGTTGTTCCGTTCCAGTCGTGGAATTGATCGGGGCATGGCATACGGAGCACGAGTATCCGTACAGAAAGGGAGTGGCCTCGTGCTCGGCTATAGGGGCGTTTCAAGATCACCGCTATATTGCATGGCGCATATGAGACGATACCGGCGGAAGCCCTCCGTTATAATCCTATGCGTCCATATTCCCCCCTACTTCCTCTGGGCATCCTATGGCGACGGTTTGTAAGTCAGCTCCTGGGAAGGACGGAAATGGATTCTTTGGATCGCATTCTAACTTCGTGATTGTCTCAAATGCGATTGCGGAAAAGATTGCTTGTGATATTGCTGACAATTGTCACGACGGTCATTATTAGTGGTCATGCGCGCTGTGATGGGCTTCGGGACAGTTGATTGGCTGTACTAATAATAGTTGAGAGATTCTTGTAACTAGTCGGTTTTCTTGTTTTTATTCGGTTCTTGTGGTGCATGGACCGGCGGGGCGCGTTTTGGTTTGTTTCTATCATGTACTAAATAGACCAGTCTCCCGATACGTCGACCCTCCGCATGCTGGTATGTATACCACGACGGATAGTTGAGCAGACCTTCATTTTCATAACGTGATTATCTCCAGATTGTTGCTTTATGCGACTATCACTCCATCCGCAAGTAGCCGTTGGACTCAGAACGGACCAGAATCTAAGTTGTCCCTGCTGTTTATCTCGCTCCATCATTATGCAGCACATTGGCGCGGGAGCCCTAATCGCTCCGAAGCCTACTCGCTAGTATAGGCTCGAGTCCTACCTATTAACACGCCGCAAGATGACAAGTGACAGGCCCTGGGAAAGAGGGCAACGAATGGTCAACCCGGAGGCGCGGCTGGGTCTTCGCCAGCCCTACCCGAGCTATCACTTATTTCGTGGGGTCATGAACGCAGTAGGGCGGAATGCCTCAACCCTCTCCCCCTCCCCCCCCCTCTTTCCCGGGTCCCCGGCGCCTCACGTGAGCCAGATATCCATGCACGAGGTAGGCGTCCCAAAATAGGGCAATGCAGGGCGCTGTGCGTCATTCCCGGCCTAACAAACCAGCCAGCCGCGAAGTCATCGTAAGGCGGTCGAACGATTGGATATGAGTGCCAAATGCCCACGAAGTCTCACTCGAGATTGATATGTTTATCTGAAGATATCAACGGCACTCAATTGTCAATGACGCGTCCTCGATCAGAAACCGCTGAATGACGAATTCACCCACATCGGAAGCCACGCAGATACAAACCTCTTGATGTATCCATTCTCCAGCAACTTCGGAAGCACCCGAAGAATAATGCAGTCCCTCTATACCATCGTTGTGTCCAATTGCAGCCCACAAGATGGTTGTCAGACTTCTGCCGCTAAGGGGTTTGTGACGCCATTGATAGCACCATTAACAGCTTCGCTTGTTATCTTGGGGCTCGCATGCTCCCAGCTCTGTACTTATGCTCATAGCAATCGAGGAGTTTGACAGCGGGATGCTTCTTAACGTCCCTGTTGACAGCACTACCCCTCATCATGTCAAGCCATTCGCCCATTGACACAGCCTCAAATTCTAGGCCGCCTCACTCAGTTCTCCGAGAAGATCCTCCTAGGAGAACTCATACAGGTTCACCATGTTATAAATGACGAGCAGGTTGACCGTGTTCACGACCCTCTAGCACAGCTCATCCTCAACAGAGTGGTAGAGCTCATGGATAGTAGTCGCAAGTGTATCCACAGGCAGCTAAGAGCATCGCTATGGCCTGATCAACCGATACCAGATGCATAACGTATCCCAGAATAAATAACTTGTTAGATCCAGCTCACACTTGCCGTCATAATTCAACCGCTATCCTCCTGCCTGATATGTGATTCGATACCTCCACCTCACTCCTGGTTGGAATGGGCCTGGCCAGGGTATAATAAGGGTATGCATTTCAGGAGTGACCCCTGAGTCCGTATGTCGGGAACGCCCCGTACCAGGCTATTGAGCACGGTAGTAGGGAAGCGTCGCGAACACTAAGAAGTGCGCGCCGCAGTGCTCGGTATAGCCTCGGTCATAGACATCCGTTCACGATTCTTCAGGGCCCTTACAGTAGTATGCAGTCGTATCTGTAGTGTGGCCAAGCTACGATCTTCACATATACTAGTTAGTTATTACACCTTAAATTAACTCCTATATAGCCTTCTAATATATTCTTATCAGGAAGTTACTTGAACTGTAATAAAACTTCTACAGCAAGCTGGCTGCTTTCTAATGTCTAAAACGCAGTGCTGGTCTCCCTGTTATTCTTCCACGTGCAAGCTAGTCTTGCCACGCGAAATATAGTCGCCCCATTTCGGACCCCACCCGACCGATATCGACAGAGCCGCAACTGTTCTTGGTCGGAAGGGTTGTGACTTGGATTAACTTGTTTCATATAGCGCCATCCTCGTAGCCCTACGAATATCACACAATTCCCGTGGCGCGCCAGTTTACCTGTCAGCAGTACGAGGCCAATAAGCTGTAGCGCCCGTGATAGACGCCCTCGCACACCAGACCACCTCGAAAGACGCGGGTCATCGGGATAAGCTTCCCGGGCTCTGTCTGGACCCCACCTCCGCCAAGCAAGGACGCGAAATGCTTGCCCGATTAAGGCAGTCGGAACTCCGCGGAATCGCCCCGCCCCGATGAGTAACCCCACACTCGGCATTACGCCATGCCCGACCAGTGCCCATGCAACACGGAGTAATACAGTCGCCGCTTAGAAACCAGCCTTGCGTGGGCTGGTAGCACGCTCCTCTCCTCCCGCCCTCCGGCTTCCTTCGGCGCGCACCTAGCTAGTACTTACCCTTTCCTATAAAGCACCCTCTCCGCTGCTGAAGGCACGAAAGGAAACGAACTCGTCGAAAAGACAATCCCCTGACCATGGCGAAAATATTCTTGTCAGTGCATCCCCTTCTTAAATAGCTTTGGTCGCTGACTCGCGGCTTACAGGACCGGAGCTTCTGGCTACATCGGCGGTGATGTGCTCCACCAGCTGGCGCAGTCGCACCCCGAGTACCGAGTGAGAGCGTTGGTCCGTGACGACTCTAAGGGAGAGGCCGTCAAGAAAGCGTTTGGCGAGGTAGAAGTCGTCAAAGGCAGCCTCGACGACAATGACCTCATCGCTCGAGAGGCCAAAGATGCCGATGTCGTCCTCCGTGAGTTAACACCGCGAGGCTAGTGTCTGTACTTCTCGCACGCTAATAGACCGACTATATTCCAGACCTGGCAACGACCGGGCACTTGAAGAGCGTGCAGGCGATCCATAACGCCCTCACAGACAGGTCGAAAGGTGGGAAGCCGCGGTACTGGATCCAGATTGGTGGGGGTAGCTTGCTCGCGGCTGCTGAGCTGGCAGACAAGTCATGGCTTCCCGGCACCGGTAGCAATACTGTCTTTGATGACCTGTCGGGAATAGAAGATATTCAGGCCTTGATCAAGCAGCACCCAAGCCGCGCTGTCGATAATTACATTCTCCGGGTCGCGGAGAGTACCCCGCACGTAAAGACGGCTTCCATCCCGGGTCCCATTATTTACGGCGAGGGTCGTGGACCCGGGAACCGGCGGAGTGTGCAGGTACCGGAGCTTGCAAAAGTGACGCTGCAGCGGCGGAGGGGGCTGCAAGTTGGCGAGGGTTTGAGTCGCTGGGGAAATGTGCACATCAGGGACTTGAGTCGGTTACTACTCCGCCTTGTCGAGAAGGCGGTCGACGGCGACGAGGACGATAGAGTGTGGGGGTCGAATGGGTTCTACCTCACCGGCGTGGGGGAGCTGGTGAGAATCCCGTTGCCGTTCCTATATATTACGAGACCAGATGGATCCACGACGCTAACTACCTTGTGTGACCTTTGCTAGTCTTTCGGAGAACTCTCTCAGCGCGTCACGGATGCAGCGTACGACTTGAACCTCGTCGCCACCAGGGACGTGGAGCGGGTAGGCAAGGAAGAGGCCGATAGTCTGCTCCCCCACGGGAGCGTCCTGTTTGGGACAAATGCGAGGGGCGGGGCACACAGGGCAGAGGCGCTCTTGGGGTGGAAACCGCAGGAGGAGGGCTTGGAGGACGAGGTTCGCCGGGTAGTGGTTGAGGAGGCGAGGACCCTTGGTCTTCTCACAGGTAAAAGCCCTGCTTCGCGGCTCTGACGATCTGGGCACAGCATTTGACTTGTGTGTAGATTGAGTAGCGACCTGTCTAAAGCCGGAACACTCTGGCCTGGACTCGGTATCGAACGTTAGTCTGCAAAGGCTTCATCCAGTGGTGTGGAGCTGTCACGGTATGGATATGAATACCATGTTTATGAAGTCATTTCATTAGAACCGTTTCCCTGAACAGTCCCTGTCGAGAAAAGCCAAGTTCCTGTGCTATGCAGTCGGAAGGAAGTGAAAAACGAGGCATGCTGTTATAGATCATCCCTCTTATTCCGCAATTATATCTTCGAAATCAAGCAGAACCTATTGGCCCCATCCTTCATATTTCACAGTGTACCAACTATGCCGTTCTCCCAGCTTTCCTTTTCTCCCGTAGAGGCAATCAAGGCCCTCGTTGGTCCTTATTCATGCGCCTCCAAGGAGTATTGGTCACATATCTCAGAATATGTCTCGACATCCTCGCATCCGGAAGCGATTTCTGGGAAGCGCAGGAAGAGTCAGTCTTTCCGGTCACCTGAGGAGACCTTCGGGATTGCCTCATGGAACTGGAGGTCTTCGACAGCTCACTGCCTGCCTTCGTTCTGCGCTGTCGACGATTGGCTGAATCAAATGGCGTACCGCACTGCGAGAAATTATATTTACCCAAGAGGAATCATCTAGATCCCAGCCGGGAGCTCTTCATGGAGTTTTGCGAGAATATCTCCTTGGAAATCATCTCATGTCAACAATCAAAATGCCTCCGCTGTCGTGCTGGTGCATTGTGATGCCAAGATGCAGGAAACGATGACGATGGTACGAAGCTGGGTTAAGCATTCTGAGACTAGCCAGTCACGATTGCTGCGTGATACGGTCAAGTTAGTAGAGGGTTCACTGCTCTCTTCCGACAATAAGAAGGGTGGGTGGCAGAGGCGTTGCTAGGTGAGGGAACCGCACGGCCAGATTTGTGTGACGGTTTCTCGTTCGTTATCTTGACAGTTATAACTGTTGTAGAACGGGCCGGCATATTAACTAAGGCTGGCAGACTGCCTGGGAAGGACGGTATCGAAGTGGCCGTTTTTGATACGACTATAGCTGACGTTAACGTCGCCCCAGCTGATATCGACAGGTCGCTAGTTCACCTTCAACGGTTGCTAAGCATTCCCAGTCAGGTCCACAGGAATGTTTGGGGGGCAGAATAAGGAACCATGTTATGTGTACCCTTGAATAAATTCCTTATATAGGCTGGAATAGTTTGATAGTCTGCTGTTGTGTTTTTAGGCCTTTGTTTTAGAGATGTCACCAACGGTTTAAGAATGTTCCTAGCTTCCATTATTGGACCATTCCTATGACGTAACGCTGCGTGTCTTTGTGAACCTCATAAACTTTCCACCTAAACATATCTGCACTATAATGTCTGAACATAGGGCGGTTAAGCCGTATTCATCGATCCAGGGAGCGAAAGCGCAGCTGAAACGATTTGGAAATCATTTTGGGGCCAATTTTGAGATCATGTATGTCTTGGCGATTATAACTGTTGCAAAATACTACCACTTCCAAAGTAGCCGCTTACGCTTTATTACGCTCCTCTTAGTAGGTGTTGCAACGTCCCGGTTATCTTTGGTCTTTCTGTCTGTAGCTGTTCAAGGTCGCAGTGAGCGCTGTTGGGCATGTTATATCCGAAGATTAGCCGGAGATCGTGCTTCGATTGGAGGGGTCGAGAGGTGGGGTCTTCCGTTCCAGCTTCTGGGCGCCCTCCCCAAATCCGAGCTTCTGCTCACGTTGTTTGCTGTCGAGACATCTAGGCCAGCACACCACTTATTTAGGACTCGAGAGCCAGACTTCCAGACTTTCGAACCTCGCCGCTTTATGCCAGCCACGTCCCAAGATCTTTCGACGCCATCCAACGCGCTGCACCACACAGCGGCGCTCTCGCCGACATGTCCAACTCCCCGGAAGCCGCCCGCGATGGCTCCTCTACTAACGAGCAGAGCAGCCCGGTTGAGGTGAGGCCCGAGGTAAAAAAACCAAAGAAGAAGAAGGTGCTGCTCATGGGGAAGAGTGGGTCGGGAAAGTCGAGCATGCGGAGCATAATATTCAGCAACTACATTGCTAGGGATACCCGGAGATTGTGAGTGCTTTCGCTGCCGTCCCCATCCGTACCCCTTCACGCTCGAACTTTGGCTTTGCGCCTACTCAGAGACGTCCAGCTAACCCGTCTTCCCCAGAGGCGCCACGATCGACATCGACCTCTCGCACGTCAAGTTCCTCGGCAACCTCACCCTCAACCTGTGGGACTGCGGCGGCCAGGAGGCCTTCATGGAGAACTACCTCTCACAGCAGCGCGTGCACGTCTTCTCGCACGTGGGCGTTCTCATCTACGTTTTCGACATCGAGTCGCGCGACGTCGACCGCGACCTGGCGACCTACGTCTCTATCATCTCAGCCCTGCAACAGTTCTCACCCACGGCGCGAGTGTACGTGCTCATACACAAGATGGACCTTGTGGTCCCGGCGCTGAGGGAGGGTGTGTATAACGAGAGGGTACAGCTAGTACGGCAGAAGACGGCGGAGTTTGCGGCTAGTGTTGGGATGGCGGGTGGGGATGCTGTGGCCGCGGACATCACACCATTCGCGACTTCGATCTGGGATCAGAGCCTGTACAAGGCGTGGGCTGGGATCATCCACGACCTGGTGCCGAATCTGTCAGCTATCGAGAGGAACCTCGCGGATCTAGGAGTCGCGATCGAAGCGGAGGAGCTGCTGCTCTTCGAGCGCACGTCTTTCCTAGCCGTCTCCTCCTGGACCTCCGAGGCGGGCGCGGATAACCCCACGGAAGACCGCCTCGAGAGGATGTCCAATATCATGAAGCAGTTCAAGCAGTCCATCAGCCGCTTTACGGGGACACCGCGCAACGCAGAGCAATTCGTGTGCATGGAGCACAAGGCGGGTACGCGGTTCAGTTTGTTTATTCTCAAGTTCACGACAAATACGTATCTGATGGCAGTGTTGCCGCCCGGGGAGGCGCGGTTCAATGCTGCGATGTTGAATTGCAGGATTGCGATTGAGCATTTCAAGTTTTTGGATGGGCCGAGTAGCCTGGCACCAAGTGTCCCTCAGGGGACGTGATGGTAGGGTTTTGAGTTGAGGGACAGGGGAAGAGGCGAGAAGAGAAGACGCAGAGGGCGAGTGTGAGGGAGCTTGAAGGTGCGGTTTTTCTTCCCATGCATAGTGTACATAGCGACGTGAGCATGATTCTTGGTCTGGTTTAGATATACGGCGTTTGGGGAGCTGGGGCGACGGGACTGGAATGGAATCGTATATCAGGTGCGGTGATCTGCCCGCTGGGGGGACTCGCTAGATGAGGTAATTGATCACGATTTGAAACGAGTAGCAGACTTGTTGCGGTCCGGAGTCGAAAATTTGGAACCAGAGGCTCAACACCGCGACAAAAGACTTCCCAAGCAGTTGACTACCTACTTTTAGCCCATTACCTGCACCTCAAACGCCTTGAACATTAACTTGTTTTACAAGAGACCCTGCTTCTGTAGGTCATAGTACACCTTCTCCGGCATGACATTCCCCTCGGCATCCTCCATCTGCACCACGCTCCCTTCATCCACTTTATTCCTCCTCTCCTCCCTCTGGATCTTCTCCCACAGCTTCATCGCCTCGTCAATGGACGAGATATCGCGGAACAGCGTGGTGTTGGTGATCCCCAGGCACCGCAGGCCGTAGACGTGGCGCGACTCGTTGAAGTGCTTGTCGTAGGCGCGACGGCCCATATAGACAAAGTTGCCGCAGATCTCGCAGGGGAACTCGACGCCAAGGCCATGCAGGCGGTAGAGCCAGAAGGGGATGGGCTTGCCGTCCCAGGCTAGGGGAAGCTTTAGGGGGTTGTAGATCTTGTCGTCACCTTCCTCGTCCTCCCCTTCCTCGTCGGCGGGTGCTTCCTGCTCGGGCCCGGAGAGGTTCATGAGGTTTTCTAGCTCCTGCTGGCGCTCGCGCTCCGTCATTCCTTGCTTGCGCTCGACGTTGCTCCTGGTGTCACTTCGTTCTGTTGACATGGCGGCCGCGAGGCGCTTGATCCTGTACTCCCTCTCCGCCACCGCCCGCTCCTTCAGTCTCCTGGACGATCCGGGGCCGGACCCGTCAGCTTCGGCCTCAGCCTCTTTTAGCCTCTCCGCTCGCCTCTCGGCGGCCTTGACGTGTTTCCGCCCCGACAGGTGGTTCTTGTAGACGTTTTCGTTCTTGAACTCCTTCTCGCAGTCCTCACAGTAGACCGCCTCCGCCGTGCTCGTTGCACGGCCGTCCCCGTTCGCGGCGCCGTTAGTCTCAGGCGCCCACCCCTCCACCTCGTTCTTCTCCCACACGCCGTCAAACTCGTTGTCGAAGCCCGCGATCACCTTGTCGACGTTCTCCAGCGGGCGAGTGCGCCGCATGAAGGACTCGAGGTACTCGGCCAGCTGGCCAAGGTACCGGAAGTACTGGTCTGTCAGTTTCTCATCACGGCGAATCCCTCCCGCGCCCGGTGCGAAGTTGTCGAAGAGTTCAAGGTACTGGAGGTAGGAGAGACGCTTGACGGCGGGAAGGTTGAGGTAGGAGTCGTGGCAGGCGTGCAGGTCGAAGAAGCGGCCGAAGGCCTCCTCACCCGAGAAGAGCGAATCGACCAGGTAGGGGATGGAGTCGCCGTCGACGGTGCGCTTGGCGCGGTAGCGCAGCTCAGTGTTCTCAGCTTGTTCGTTGGGGTAGCGGGCATGGTGGTCGCGGATGGCGGCAACCTCGCGGTAGAAGGCGTCGAAGGGGTCGCCCGAGCCTACCTGGGCTATCTCAGAGGTGAGAGCGCCCTCCTCGTCACGGTAGAGCTTGAGAAGGGAGGCGGACTGGGCGCGGATCTGGTCGAGGAGCTGGGCGATCTCGTGGTCGCGGTTGAGGCGATCGCGGATGTGCTTTGGCTCGTCGCCGATGCGGTCAGCGATGGCCTGCTCAAGGCGCTCGAGGTCCTCGTGGGTGTAGCGCTCGTCTTCTAGGTACATGGTGGGCGGTGGCGGGAAGTTGAGAGGTGTGGGTATGAGAAGCGACTTTGGAAGGGAAGGTGAAGTAATATCGCAGCCGCAAAAAGAAGGTTGCGCCTCGCGCTGGCATGTACAGTGTGAGACTCACATATATCCGCCATTGTCACGGTATCAGCAAATTTTGGCCAGTGAGCGCGCAGCGTTCTCTCCAAGGCTGTCGCATTATTTTTCCAACGCTCCTCCCTTAGTGTGTGTGCATTGCGCCCTTTCCAACTCCTGGGCTGAAATCGTTTCTATCCGCCGAAGCTCTTAATCGCGTACTGACGGACGCGAAAAAGGTCGCACCATCCAATACTTCCCGT
The DNA here is from genome assembly GCA_030271035.1 of Microascus cirrosus. Taxonomy (NCBI): domain Eukaryota; kingdom Fungi; phylum Ascomycota; class Sordariomycetes; order Microascales; family Microascaceae; genus Microascus; species Microascus cirrosus. The sequence continues at coordinate 75,047 of JAMBUN010000032.1, forward strand.
TTTACCTGATACCTCTCCAAACCGGAACCATGGCAGACGGCGGCGCAGGCATCGACCGCAAGGCCGACGAGCGGATGGAGTTCACCACTAGTAAAGAAGTGACCGTCCATCCGACCTTCGAGGCCATGGCGCTCAAGGGTAGGTCCCTATGCCTGTCCCTGCGATGTTGTACCTCAGAACCAGCTAACCTCAGTCGCCAGAGAACCTCCTCCGCGGCATCTACGCCTACGGCTACGAGTCCCCCTCGGCTGTCCAGTCGCGCGCCATCGTCCAGGTCTGTAAGGGCCGCGACACCATCGCCCAGGCCCAGTCCGGAACGGGTAAAACCGCCACCTTCTCTATCAGCATGCTCCAGGTCATCGACACTGCCGTACGCGAGACCCAGGCCCTCGTGCTTTCGCCCACCCGCGAGCTGGCCACCCAGATCCAGTCCGTCGTCATGGCCCTCGGCGACTATATGAATGTGCAGTGCCACGCCTGCATCGGCGGCACCAACGTCGGTGAGGATATCCGAAAGCTGGATTACGGCCAGCACATCGTCTCCGGCACCCCAGGCCGCGTCGCCGACATGATCCGCCGCCGCCATCTGCGCACCCGGCACATCAAGATGCTGGTACTTGACGAGGCCGACGAGCTCCTTAACAGGGGTTTCCGCGAGCAGATCTACGACGTGTACCGCTACCTCCCGCCCGCGACCCAGGTGGTTGTCGTTAGCGCCACCCTCCCCTACGACGTGCTCGATATGACGACCAAGTTCATGACCGACCCAGTCCGCATTCTCGTCAAGCGAGACGAGCTGACTCTCGAGGGCCTGAAGCAATACTTCATCGCGGTGGAGAAGGAGGACTGGAAGTTCGACACCCTGTGCGATCTCTACGACACGCTCACCATCACCCAAGCCGTCATCTTCTGCAACACGCGCCGCAAGGTCGACTGGTTGACCGAGAAGATGCGGGAAGCCAACTTCACCGTCAGCAGCATGCACGGCGAGATGCCTCAGAAGGAGCGGGACAGTATCATGAACGACTTCCGGAGAGGGGACAGCCGGGTGCTCATCTCGACGGACGTGTGGGCGCGCGGCATCGACGTTCAACAGGTGAGCCTGGTGATCAACTACGATTTGCCAAGCAACCGTGAGAACTACATCCACAGGATCGGTAGGAGTGGGAGGTTTGGAAGGAAGGGTGTTGCGATCAACTTCGTTACTACCGAAGATGTGCGGATCCTTCGTGATATCGAGCGTGAGTTACCCCCTTGAGACCGGGATGGAGAAGAGTTGGATTGGTGCTGACTCTTTGGCAGTGTACTACTCGACCCAGATCGACGAGATGCCCATGAACGTGGCGGATCTCATCTCGTAAACGGGGTGGGAGATGAAGAATACGATGCTTGAGGAGAAATGTGGCATGCGTTTAGTGAGACGCGCCCGCCCCTGGGTGTTAGTCCGGCGGGTTGGCATGTGGGAGGAAAGGGGTGCTCACCATCCAGTGAGTCTCACGACGATAGTGATATCCTTCGGTTAACGTGGTGCGGCACTGACGTCCGTCTAGATTATGATCAGAATGCTTTCGAAAATACCAGCTTGTACACTAGGAGTTTGTGCCGAGACGCAGCCAAGTCTTGATATTTGGGCAGGGATGCCTTTGGTCGGAGGACGCGGGTTCGAGATCGAATACAGAGTCTCTGGAATGCAACGGCGAGAAAAGTCCATTCAGCCACCGTGCCACCGCTGGAACCTCAAGGAAGCCTCACCCGATTCGGACGGAGGAGCTTCACTACACGACGTAACACTGACGGTATTCATGCGACCCATACTCGAGCATACTCCCTGGGAAACGATGGGCATCTTGAAGAAGTGGAAGACCCTCAAGGCCTTGTTTGCTAGTCCAAAAGCAATGCCAGTAACTCCAACGCTGTACAAATGATGTAACCCTCTGTCCGGCTTGCAGGTGGGTAGATGCCCCTGCCCTAAGCCCTGATGGCAACAGTCTTCACCCTCAATCCTCCCTTCTACCCATCGTCCGCATCAACACGCGTCTCCATAGAAGCCAGACTCAGTGGCCTCTAGACTCCGGCGGCTTCCGCATCTCTTCCCTCCCCTCGTGCCCCGACCACGCAGGCCCCGCAAATTCCTCCTCCCTCACCTCGCCCCTCTTCTCGCTCATTCCATCGGAGCAGGACCCGAAACTCTCCCTCCTCCAATTCCCTGCCACGTCGCCAGCCTCATCCCCGTCCTCTACATCACTCCGGGCAGGCCGCCGCCTCTCTCTCCCCGCCGTCCCGATCGTGAGGGGCCGCTCGTACCCCGTCACATCGTCATGCCAGTCCGTCGTCCGCGAGTGGAACGTCGGGACGGCGCGCGCAAGGAGGGGTTTTAGGGTTGGGAGGCAGGCGCAGGCTATCGAGGCGCAGATCTCGATCATGGACCAGTTGGAGATGCTGACTGACGTGAAGGTGAAGTCCGCAGCGTCGTTGGCGCGGTTGGATTTGACGAAGAGGACCATCCTAAGCACGGAGATGGCGCAGACGCTGCGCAATGTTTAGCATTCCGTAGGTACGGGGGGAAACAACATACTGTGTGTACGTACGTGAAGGCGGCGAGAAAGACCGCGGCAAGTGGGATCTTCTGCCGCGGAGGTATCTTGAGCTTAAATATAACTGGCAGCGGAAGCAAAAAGATCAAAAAGTCCGTCGCGACATGGAGGACGTAGTTAGACCAATAAATCTCCTTGCTGTGGCAGTACGACTTCTTGCGAAGGAAGAAGGTCCAAAACGCATGCAGGGGCACGCAGGATGCGAGAAGGTTGGCGATGATGTAGAGGTGGGAGAGGAGTACGACGGCGATGAGTGTGTGTGTGGCTGTGCGGATGCGCTCGTGGGGCAGGATGCGGAGGTAGAGGGAGAGGATGGAAAGCTTCGTGAAGACGAGGGAGGCGACGTATAAGACGGAGCTGGCGAAGTTTGACTGCCGAATGTTAGGTTGTCTCGCTTCCGTAGGGGATTGGATTTGGTGTACCTTGAGGTATGCCGTGAATCTCTCAGGAGGAAGATATATTCTGTGTCTTCCGAGTCCGAACTCAACCACTGGGAGCGTGTTAGTGCCAGCTCCTTCAGATATCGCGAAGTAGAAGACTTACTCGCTATTGTTCCGGACATCGAGCCAACGGCGAAGACCTGGAGAAATGTTAGCCTAGGGCGGTTTCAGTCCCTTGGACTTACGGAACCCACCAGAGAGACGAGTATGAACCAGTCCGAGAGCCCTAATCTTCTCAGCATCACGCCCCGCGTGTAGAACCGCAGCGCTACGAAAACGGCTGCTAGGCTCGTCGATATCACTGCACAGGGCACTACAGGGCCCCCAATGTACTCGTCTGGGTACGGGGCGCTCTCTCCGTCTCCTATCGGATTCGATGCCATCGTTACCCTATCGTCCCGAGTCCCTGATTGAACGGTGTATTCGGTGTGGTTTCGTAATGTTGTAGGTTATGTGTGTCTATTCCAGCTTGAGATAGATGTGGTCATTCGCCAGAGCCGCAAGCCGCTGTCAGTCAACCATGGCGGAGAGCCGACTGCGCCGTCGTTTCGCCAACGCTGATGTCTGCCAGATAAAAACCACTCGCTCTTTTTCCGGTCTTGCTTGAGTCGTCGTCGTCGGTGTCCAGCTTGGTCAGAATTTCACAGCGTCTGAAGCGCTCCGAAACATTCCTTTCTCCTTGACATTACAATACTCTGCTCGAGAGAGCCGAAGGTCAAGATTTCAATGTCTCCGCCCTCGCGGCTCCGGCGAGGGGTGGCGATCACGACCAAGCGTCCCCGACTACTTTATATTAACAAGGATGACCAAGGACCGATTCTGCCGGATATCAAAAAATAACCATCCATTCCCCAGGTTTTTCCCCACACGTCAGACTAATATATTGACACTTTCGAATGGCCCTGGCAGGCGCATTATGCCTTTTGGCATATCATATCCGGAGGAGCAGCCACAAGAAGGAACGCCGGCCGAGAAGTGACATATTATTGAGCGTCGAGTCTCCGAGTTCCCCTGCTTACCTTAGGAGATCTTAATTCCGTGCCCACCATCTCCGGGATGGTTGGGGTTGCAGCGGAGAAACGGCACTGAAAAGCTTGTTTAGCACGGACTTTCGACGCCGTCAAGCCGGGGTGGGCAGGCCGGTCTGCAACTGTACCAGGCATACTCCCGCATTATGGCGGACGCTCGGGGAACGGCGCTCGAGTAATAGCCCTTATGCAGTGGGCGATAACTTCCAGTTCTGGCATCGCGGCTTTCCAGCAACGGGTCAGATCATGGACTACGGATGGTCGGAACCGGCTTAATTGACGTCAAATATCGACAGGCTTGAACCGCTATAAGAAGTGAGTATTAGCACCAGCCCCTAAAGTGGCCTTTGCTGCTGCCTTAATTAATACGGAGCAGCAACGACCTGTTCCCCGACGGGTGTCGTCGGCCACCAGATCGCAGCCCGACTCGCGCGCATGGGAAATCAATTACTCCGCATCCGGGATCCTATTTCCCTCGATCTGGATCCGAGGCGTACGTGTCCATGCGGTGGATTAGGCAGCATGATCCGGCGCCACCCCGGATCATGACAGCGTTCCTCGTTCCCGGATTTGGGGCCCGGAGGTGTTCCTGGAAGTGGCCAAGAAGCCGCAGACGCTCCCGCCGTTCGTGCACAGCCTGTATTCCAAGATGTAGAAAAAATTGCGAATTAGATGAATTGACTGAGGTGGTCTTCAAGCCGACCTCACGCGGAACCAGTGGGCTGGGCCCGATCCTTGTCCTGGCGTCGCGGTGTGAAAGGAGAATCTTGTTAAAAACTGCCTCTTACACACCGTCGGTAATCTCTGTTCTTAAGCCAAAGAGGCGAGGAGCCGCTATGGTATGAAATGCCCAGTTTTTTCCTCGCCCAAACGCAGGGGCGAGCAGTTTTGGCGCCCGAAGGCCTTCGCTGTACTATATCGGGATCACGTCTAAATGTCAGCAGCAACGACTCACGTATCCGACGTTGATGACCGGTGGCCACCCAATGAAAACATCCCTCGGTTCCGCGGTCCATACGCCGCCATGCGTTGACGGGTACCAAGCCGACCGATACGATTATATTCAGATGCGGGGCTCAGGGCTTTGAAGGCCTGAGGTAGCCTCTCTTCGAGGTGTCTCGTCTCTCCGCTGTGATATTAATGTGCTGACTTAACTAAGGCCGTGAAGATCCAGAGGACAGGCTTCTAGGGGAGAGGGGAATCCAATTTTATGGCAGTCTCCTGAAATAGTGTATGAGACCTATGCTGACAGACAACATAGTGCGCTGGATATTCACCGCCCTACCTTCGCCTGTCTCGGTATCACTCCAATACAAAGAGACGTAAAGCGCTCCTGACGCGATTCCTCAGCAGCACCCAGCGCTGCGCTTGACCAATAGCCCACCCCACGGCTGCTTCTCGTACTATAGGAGACGAATGAGTGCATTAGACGACCGCACTCTTCGAACCATCGAGATGTGATTGTTCGCATGCGTGCATGGGTAGCAGCGAAGCCAGTCATAGCTATGGCAGTCATATCGCGCTTGTTGATACTGTTTCGGACGCGAGCCCAAGCACCACGGATCTCAGAACTCCCCGTTCCTGCTCCTTAGAATCTCGAGAACATAGCGCAGTCTTATAGGCCCAGCCCTGAGGCAAACTGATGAGGATGGCCGTGTCCGAGAACCCCGCAGAGCCCGCGCCGGGGTCGACCCGGCCGCCTTCGTCCGTGCTGGCCTTGGCTACGCACACCGAGAATCTTTCCAATGGGGTATTTGCGGGGCACTTGCCACAGGAGGCGCGCGATTTCAACCCCATCGTATTTCGCCCAGTGGATCGGGTCGCTATGGGAATCTCCTCGAAAGCCTGCCTGCGCCCTGCCTTCGATGGGGGGGGGGGGGGGTTAAGCCGCATAAAAGAGGCCAACGACTTGTTTGTCAATGTCGCCAAGGCCAAAGTATTTGTGCAACACGATCTTCGTGGCGAGTTCGCTTTGGGCTTCTCGCATTGTTCGCCACAGCGCCTCGCAGTAGCTCTCAAGCCAGACTGCATCCGTCGGGCCTATGAGCATCCGCACATGTCGGGGTTCGACGCGAGGTGGGTGGCCGTGCGGTAGTTGTGGGTTACATTCCGCCTTTTCCATGCTTGCGCTTCCAGAACGATTTCATCGACTCCTGCGATGTTTCCGAATATTATGGTGTGCACTGTTGGCATTGGGGTCGTGGTTGCTGGTCAATGCCCCGGTCCGAACTGGATGGTCTCCAATCGCGCATTTTCCAGCCGTCGTCTGGGCTTGGGAGGGCGGGCAGCTCCGTCTTTCCCTATTTGGCACTGGTCGGCGACTTTTGGATAGCGACTGAACGAAGTGGGGGTGCGGGGGGAAATTTTGGGGGGCATTCTGGCCTCCCCCGCCAATGGTATTCTTTTTCTCGCAGCGCTCTCCCCGAGATGTATCAGGGATATCCCGGCTCGCGCAGGCAGATGTTGGGTCCGAAAGTCTGACAGTGCCCCTCACGCACGAAAACGAAGGCCTTTAGTCCAGAGGTGGAGAAACCAACCTTGGCGGCCCCTAGTCCATGCATGGACGCGATGTTCTGGAAAGGAAAATCTGATCCCGACTTGAAAACGTCGAGGCCCTCTACAGAGTACCAGGGCCAGGGTTTCTTGAACCCTCATGCGGACCGCACATCGGCGGTGGCTGGGTTTCTGGCTCGCTTCCGGAACGCAGCACAAGGCCTGATCAATGCGGTCCCTTGCAGCATTCTGCGGGGTGGACGGACGACGGCTCCCTGCCCGATGTGCTGTCCAATATCCGGTTCGACGAACCGGTAACGCGCGATGTATCCCCAGCCGCGCGATGGAAGCCCTCGCCTACCTACCTAGGAAAGGAATACCAGGTTCCTTCGGTTCTTCTGGCTCTTGCGCTGTTTCCTACCCTGGCCGAGTCCGATCTCAGGGGCGGCAGGTCATCTTCGCTCCGAGGCCGTAATCCCTGCCTGGTACGAGATGGAGGGGTACCTCGGGGGAACTTTCCTTTGACTGACATGGTAGGAGATCTCTGGTACCGGGAGTTGGCTGGAGCTCCGCACCCCATTCCGCATGTATCATTGCGTTTGGTTCGCAGGCATGTCGGTAATCATGCGCCCGCCCGCGCGGACAAGGCCATGTTCTGGTTCGAGAGCGAGCAGCAATGGAAGTTCTCATGTGGCAGATGCTGTCCAGGGGTACTTGTACCCGCAACGATCAAGGCCCCGGTCAGCACAAAGCTCCACTCGGCCCAACGAGTTCTCCCCCACTTCCCCTGACACCAAGTAACGCCAAGAGCGACTGTGCCTGGCGGAAGCAGCGACCGTGCCTTCCGCGCCAGGAGGAGAAGTATTGATGGAGTACATTACGTACGGCGGAGGGGCATCGTAATGGGAAGGAGCGAGCAGACTTTCTTGGGTAAACCTTCCGAGGTACGGCGGTCAAAGTATCCTTTTGATGCTTCTGCGAGTCACCCACTCTGTCGGTCTGGCGCGCGCACATCTTCGGAGGATGGTTGGTGCCACTTGTTGCACCGTGCCCTGGCGGCAGTCAGGGCCACCTTTGCCATTTAGAGGGTCAAGGTGGACTGTGCGAGGGATTGGCGACATGGGGCCCTGATCATCCCCGGTCTCTCAATGCTTCTCGAACCCTTACACCAGGCGAATGGGGAGCACGGGGCATACAACGGTCCAGAGCACTCATCGGACCACCGAGGGCGCGCCGGCCGGTCGCGGTGAAGAATTTGCCCAAGCGATCCCCTACCCTTGAACAATCCTTGAACGTTGCGTTCGATGTACCTTCGGGGCAGCTTCTTGCCCCTCCAATCTCCTTTTCTCCTGCTTGCCGCCGTGCGCCCTCTCTACTTCCCTGTGCTCTTGAAATAGGCATTCCAAAAAGTCCCTCGTCCTGGGAAACGGGATTGCAGCTTCCCCGTCTCGTACCCTCCATGCTTCGTCCCTCAAAATAGTTTTCTTGGTCAGCCCGGCCCTCCTCGATTCACATGAGAAGTCAATATTGGAGCGTCCATTTGCACGTGCTTGCAGCGTCTTCCCCGCCGCGGTCTCCACCCAGAAGGCCCCAACGCTAGCTCTAGCAGGAAAAGCAGCAGCGCCTCCCAGTGCAGACTATCGAGTGCCAATAAACTTGGGGACCCAAAGTCTTCCCACAACTTCTGGCCGCGGTGGGATTTTTGTCCATTTTATTATCACCTCCTATCCTCCCCTGTCTTCGATCTCGGCTTTCGTTTCGGAATCGGAAACGACCCATTGTTCCCCGCTTCCGCGGACCCGGCTTTGACGACCCTCTTCCGCGGGTGGCCCTGAGTAATACGGATCGTCGCCAGGACCGCCGGGGAGGTTTTCCCAAGCGAGCAAAAGGAGGAGCCCACTGAGGGCGGACGCCGACCCAATCAAGCTATCTGCCATTTGCCAGGGCCCCAATACCCTGCTCCTGGGTCGTCGTGCGAGGATAATCTCATTGAAGGGTGGCCCTGTCGCGAAGCGGATCCGGTGCATTGCCCAAAAGCAACGAGCCCCCCAACCTGGTGTCTCGAGCGCTGCAGTTTTTCTGGCGAACCATCAGAACGGAGTCCTTGTCGATCCTCACCCCCTCGGACCGCCCCATATTATCGCCAGCCCGAACTGAGTTAGCTCGAAGCTCCTGTCAACAGGAAAGGCGGTTTTAAGGACACAAGCCCTCTGTCAACTTCTCACCTCTCAGTACCAACCGCTTTCTCAACCCCTCACCGAACCTGGTTCCTCGCCAGCGAGCAAGAGACGCCACAGCAACCGATAACTGGAGTTTATTGAGGAACCAGCATCTCGGCGTAATATTTGACGGAGCTGGGAGCTGTCTACTCGCCAAAACGCCGCGGGGAATAACCAAGCGGTCAAGCTGCGATTACAGGATTTCGAGATCCCAGTGGACCTCGGACCCGAGGACCTGCGCAAAGACCCGGTCTAATCATTCGTCACGCGATCAGACCCCGACGACACCCCTTGGACCTCACAAGTGGTGTGCTTTCCTTTTATACGCAATTGATTTTTTTTTTTTTTTGGCTATTGTATACCCGTCAATTGTGCCACGGCTCGTCATTGGCGAGAACGGGCCTGCAAGCCGGCTACGAAGCTGCCGAATTGAGAGTAACGCACTCATACTTGTTGATACCTGATCAAACATGGGTCTCTTCAGTAGGAAGAAGTCGCACAAGGGGGACATGAGCCCGGCCGTTCAGCCCTCGCGGTCCAACGCAAGTCTGGATTCAGCCGGTTCGAGTGCGAGATCACCTATCGGAACCAGCCAGAGCGACAACCGAGTGTCTGGTGGCAGCACCAACCCCTCAACGCCAATGTCGCCCTTTCCGCCCTCCAATATCCCGAGGATAGACATGCCCCGTGCTCCGGACCCCCAGCTGGACCCGGTGGGGTATCTGAAGAGCCTTGGTGCTGTACGGGAGAGGAGCAAGATTGTGACGGAGAAGGCGCTGAGGAATGAGCTCAAGCATTTCGATGTCGATATGGACATGTTCCCTCATGCTGTGTCCTTCGTAGCGCGCATAATTAAGGTGGGTGTCGAGGGTGCGAACTGTGGCTGCTCATCAGCAGTCACCATGGTACTGTGGCTATTCGGTGGACGATGGCTAACCGGATGATTCTCTTAGCGGGACTATGATGCTCCTTTTACGAACATCCCACTCCATGGTCGCCATCAGCATTTCTGTGTGGGCGGCCGAGACCGCATTGCGGCCCTGCTCTCCGCGTTCGGTGACGACGTGGACAACTCGGAGAAGTGCCGGCGGATGATTGACCTCTACCTCATCAGCGTGCTATTAGACGCCGGGGTGGGGACGGAGTGGAGTTACAAGAGCCGGGAAAACGGCCGGGTGTACCGGAGGTCGGAGGGAACTGCTGTTGCGACGTTAGAGCTATTCAAGCAGGTGAGTTTAGTCGAAGTATAGCGACGATGATGGCTCGATGATGGTTTCTGACCTTTTATATTTCAGGGATTCTTCTCAGGAAACCCCCGGAATAAGTTCCAGGTCGACAAGGAGGGCCTGAGGAAGATTACTCCGCAGGGCTTAGCGGATGGGCTCCAGTCGAAGCCCGGGAACGCTATGGCCGGCATCGAGGGCCGGGCATCGCTTCTTCCCAGGTTGGCGGATGCCTTGGAAGCGAAAAAGGAATACTTTGGTGGAGAAGGACGGCCCGGTAACATGATTGGTATGTTCGGGTGTAATTGAATTCTGATACGGCTCCGACTAACTTATGTGTTCGTAGAATACCTGCTCTCTCACCCGTCAACACAGGCTACGTCGATGCCCATTGTGCCGCTTCCGGTGCTGTGGAACGTCCTAATGGACGGTCTGACGTCTATCTGGCCGTCATCCCGCACGACGATCAACGGGGTCGCTCTGGGCGACGCATGGCCATGCCAGGCGATGCCGCAGCCCACACCCAGTTCTCCCAACCCGGGCCTCTCCCCATTTCCGCAGACGCAAAACTCGCCCGCCCTCTGGGAGTCCATCCTCCCTTTCCACAAGCTCACGCAGTGGCTCTGCTACAGCCTGATGCACCCGATGCAGAGCCTCCTGCGCATCCACTTCGCCGGCACGGAACTGCTCACCGGCCTCCCCGAGTACAGGAACGGCGGGCTGTTCATCGACACCGGAGTGCTGACGCTCAAGGAGGAGGACAACAAGCGGGGGCTGAAGAACTACGCGGAGAACTCGAGGGTCTCAGGGTCTGATGGGGTGGAGGTCGCGCCCATGTTCACGCCTAGCGACGATGTGGTTGTCGAGTGGAGGGGGGTCACAGTGGGGTTCCTGGATCTGTTGAGGGTGGAGGTTAACAAGGCGCTGAGGAGCGAGCTGGCGGGGAATGAACTTTCGTTGTCGCAGCTTTTGGAGGCGGGGAGCTGGAAGGTGAGGTTGAAACCCTTTTGTCCTTGCATGTGCGTTTAGTGTTGGGGATGTGGAACTAATGCGTTGCAGGGTGGACGGGAGATTGCGGAGTTTAGCAGGCCGAATACGAAGGAGCCGCCTATCTTGATTGATAGCGACGGGACTGTCTTCTAGAGGCCATGAGAATGGGATGACGTCTCACGGGCTGGGGATGGTTGGGCGGTAAACAGCTCTGACGAGATGAGGGCCTGCGTCGGGGTTGGTTGGGACGGGTTGGACATGATAATGAACAAAAATACCTTTCTTCTGCTTGAATGACCAATCTCGTTCACTGTACGAGCTGGTGAATATGGTTTCATGGACCTGGTGGCTATAGGACACAAGGTTCTATTCTTCTTGAAATGATAGAATTTGGTTCCTGAATACAGGAGGTTTCGCTTCATGGGATCATGGATTAAGCTTTAAAGTACAAAATGCGTTCTGCTGTTGACATATTTCGGCCAACCTCGGGTTTGAAGGGTCAATCCCAGGGTCAGAGAGCCTAGGCGTATTAATGGCCATCCGTGAAGTGTGATGACCGATTCTGTGGAAGGATGGGGCTCCACTCGTGATGCGGGTTATTATGCGGAAGTGGGGCATTTAAGATATCAGCCTTCCTTTGTAACACCAGTCTCGAGATCTATTGTACAAAACCCTCGCAATATTAACATATGCTTCCTCCCTCTTCTCTTACAAGTGCCGCTTTAGCTCTCCGAAGATGCAGTGGCGCGCTGCCATACAAAACGAAACGTCGAGACCTGAGACGATGTCCGCCTCACGGCCTCCGCTTCATCTTCTTCTCTAGCTCGGCCATGCGCTCCCTCAGCGACTCGTAGTACTCCGCCTGCAGTCTCGCCTCCTCGGACAGCTTCCTCTGGCTCTCCTTCTTTTGTGACGACTCGGTCATCTTGTTGGTAGCCACCTCCTGGGCACTGCTGTACGAGTCCTTGAGCCCCTGGAGGAAGCTCTTGCTCTCAGCGGAGGTCGGCTGGACGGTGTCCTCGGGGGCAGGGAGTGGGGTCATGCCTGTCAGCCGGCGGAAGGTGGGATTGAACATGAGGGTTGTCTGAAAGAGGCCCGTCAGGCCGGCGGCGACAAAGTAGAACTGCAAACCGGCAGGCATGAAGCTCGTGAAGAAGAGACCTAGGGGGCCGAGAACCATGATCATGCCCTTGCCCATTTTCTTCTGCTGGGTGTTGGAGAAGCGGTTGGTCATCTACGTGACTTTCGTTAGCGGGGACTCCAAGACGCAGAAGTATGGGTCAGAGAGGGGGCGGGGCGTACCCTCATAGCGACTATCATGGAAAGAGGACCGACGAGAGGGAGGATGTACCACGGGTCGGGAACTGTCAGATCGGTAAACCAGAGGCAGCCGCCTGTCTCAAGCGAGGGCACCGGCAGTTCGGCCATGGACCTCAAGATGCGGAACATGCCAAAGCCTATGGGGAACTGCACGAAGTTGATAAAGGGCATCAGCTTGTTCACGCCATGCTTCTGCTCGATGGTCTTCATGGCCAGGCGCGCGGCCTGGATGCCGACCTGGTCCCTGGCGACCGTCGCCTCCCGCAGCGCCCCGAGGCACTTCTCATACTTCGGCTCGTTCTTCTTCATGAGGTTGAGGCGCGTGGTGGCCTCCTGGCCCATCATGACGGGCATCCAGATGAGGGCGCGGAGGGCGAGGCTGGTGGCGAGGATGGTTCCCCACCAGGGGAGGCCCGAGTAGACGTGGATGTGCTCCAGGAGCCATTGCAGCATGGAGGTGGTGCCGTAGCCGAACTCAATGCCCAGGGTGTGCAGGTAGCCGATCTTCTCGGGGATGGCGGACACGGAGCCGTAGGCGTCCAGGTCGGAGGTGATGATCTGGGAGAGGTCCGCGGAGACGGTGTCCGGGTGGACGGCGGAGGTGGAGACGGGGTCGGTGACGGCGGCGGTGGTCGCGGCTGGTTCGGCAGGCGCTTGCGCGGGGAGGTTGGCCGAGGGTTGGGGCTGCTGTGTGGGCTTGGAGCCCCAGTTCCAAGGTAACCATCCGCTGGACTGGGTCGCGGCCGTGGTGTCGGCGGCCGCGGCAACATCAGCAGCGGGCTGCGCTGACGTCGGAGCCTGAGACACGGCTTCAGGCTGGGAAGGAGTGGAGGTGGCGGGAGTTTCTGTCGCCGGGGAGTCGGGCTTCTTAGACGAGCCCCAGAGTGAGAGGGCGCGGCTGGTCGAGGGGACCTGGCCGACGGCGACGGAGCCGGCAGCCGCGCCGCTCCTTAGCCGGGTGAGCGGCGAGTTTCCCCTGGTGGAGAGGTAAACATGGCGCCCTCCGCCGATCCGGCCAGTCGCGAAGCCTCGGGTGGAAGAACCCTGCGAGAAATCTCAAGTTAGCTTTCAGCGGCCAAGATCACTTTCACGGCAACCGGTGGTAGCAGCAAGAGAATAGGCTGTTTCAGGAACAAAAACTTACCAATTGGCTGGTTATGTGTGCGCGGCGCGCCGCGGAAGGGACGGACCGGACTGCTCCCCTGGCTGGAAGCATTGTGATGGGGGTTTCTGCGAGGGTGTCGCTCAGGGAGGTCTGGACCGGGAGTCTCCATCGCTTCTGAAGGCAGTTTTTGGGCCGACGTGAGAAATTTAGGTCACGTGGTTACTATTTTAGCGCGGATGGGAGCGGACAACGCTTGTTGAGCTGGCCGCTCACTGACAGGTGTCACGACCGGCAGTTTCGAGACTGTCTGTCAATAGTCTAGGTAAATCGTGAAAGACGTTCATATGGGATTGGTTCCGTATCGTCGGAATAATGTGGGTATACGTGTCTGTTCCTATGGGAAAGTTCCATGATTACCTTCGCTTCGCTACGGTCAAGTATGATGGAACGGTCCCACCTACCGTGACAGCTCCATCACGGCAGCGCTTCCCACGGATCTGACCTAACCGAGAAGATGAGTGGAAAGGGACTCAGCCCTGGCATATACGAAGGAAGAACAAGTAAATAAGCCGGTCTATAACGAATTCATGATGCTTGTATAGATTGTCCTTGTCACGCCGCGGGTCTAGTCCCCATTCCACAGACCCGACCCTTTTACATTGTCCAACACATCGGCTCAACGCGCTACCAGTAGCATGTGTCTATCTCTTACTCCAGACTAGTGAGCTGGGATAGGACATTCTTCCGGGGCCGCCGCTCGGATATCTCGACACCTGGACCGATCGGGTGGGCTCGCCTCCGAGAAACGGGGAAGACCTAGATGACCCGTTAGTGGTAGCCCTTATTGAAACAGCGTCGCCTGTACGACATTAAATCGAAGGAATAGCTCACCTTAGTACCTCCCCAGCCTAGCCTAAACGCCGCCTCATGGGCAAACAGCTCGCCAAAGCCCAGCATCATGCCGTTGATAAAGGGGAGCAGCAGGTTGATCGCCGTGCCACGTATTATCGTCCAGATCGTGGGCGGCTTGTAGAGGATGACAGGGGACGACGACGTGGACGGGGGCGAAGCTGAGACGTCTTCCGTCGCTGAGTAGCGTTCGCTGTCGGTGTGGATCGTGATGCCGGACTCGGCGAGTGGGTTAGAGGGATCGGGTGAGGACATTGTGGCGCGGGTGAAGCGGCGCACGACGGGCGTCGACCGGCGATGTATTAGAAACGGGTGTGGAGAGCAAGTTCTCTCCTTATATCCCAGTTCGTGCTAGTTTGTATCGTCGGGGTCGTCTGCGGTTCGGAGACGCTGCCGATGACGGCTGCACCTCGGGATTGGGGGCGATGCGACCTGTTGAGGTTTTGGTGTGTTATGTAATTCACATACATGGAGCTCTGGTCCACTGAGGGGCAGTGAGGGACGTCACTCCAGTTGCCTTGCACCACCAGCTGCAACAGGCACCTTCCTTCACCTCCAGCCTCGAAACATTATTCTTTTTCCAGTTTTCTCATTCCTCCAACCGCCGGGGGTTTCTCAAAGTTCCCTGCAGCTCAACCACCAGAAATACGGACCGACCATGGCGTCCAGCAACGATGAGAAGCTCGCGCAGCTTCAAGCTCTTACCGGCGTTTCGATCGATACGGTCCGTTCTTGACCTTTGCTTGTTCTGATCTCTACCTTTTTCGGAGATCGAGCTACCTACTGACTGTCATGGCGATGATAGGCAAAGGAGTATCTCGAGGCCTTCAACTGGGAGCTCGACCCGGCCGCCCAGGCCCTGCTCTCCGACGCTGACGCCTTCGCCGCCGAAGCTAGCGGCCAGCCCGGGGCCTCGACCGATGTTCCCGAGAACTACACCGGACCCCGAACTCTCGACGGAAGGCCCGTGCTAGAGGCGAGCTCCTCGAAGGCGAAGAAGCCTGTTAAGAGTCAAGGCCAGCCTAGGCGGGGCGTTGCCACACTCTCGTCACTAGGCGGAGGCAGGCCGTCTCACGGATCTGACGACGATGATGAAGATGAGGATGAGGACCCTAGGGATAGGGGCGATCTGTTTGCCGGTGGGGAAAAGAGTGGCCTTGCGGTTAAGGATCCTAGCAAGGGTGGCGAGAGGGGAGAGGGCTCGCGTGGTATTATCAACGACATTCTCGCCAAGGCCAGAGAGTGAGCTTAGCCTGTTATGTTTCGTTTGGTCGTCACATACTAACTGATTGGACAAAGGCAAGCCAAAGCGGGTGGGGTCGAGGACGAAGCCGAGCAGCCACCGCCCCGGAGCTGGGGCACGGGCCAGACGCTCGGCGGGGAGGGCGTCGAGTCCCGCATCGTCCAGGACCCCAACGCAGGAGTGCGGCCTCCTGGTGCAGACGCGGAGCCGCAGGACCGCACGATCCACATCTGGCACGACGGCTTCAGCTTCGATGACGGCCCGCTGTACCGCTTCGACGACCCGGCGAACCAGGAGACGCTTCGACTCATCAGGAGCGGACGGGCGCCTCTCCACCTTATGAATGTCAGGCTCGACCAGCCCGTCAACGCGCACATCTCGCAGCACGACGAGCCGTGGAAGCAGCTGCCGAGGATCTACAGGCCCTTTAGTGGGGAGGGGAGGAGATTGGGGAGCCCGGTGCCTGGCGCGAGTGGCTCAGCACCGCCACCTCCCGCTCCTACGTCTCAGCCTGCGGCTCAGGCGTCGCAGCCCGGAGAAGCTCCCAGCACGGGGGCTGACACGTCGCAGCCTACCGTCGCGCTCCGAGTACAGCTTCCTAACGGGACCAGATTGCCGGCTCGGTTCAACCCTACGCAGACGATCGGGGATGTGTATGACTTTGTGATGAGGGCGCATCCGGAGACGCAGAACAGGAGTTTTGTTATCGCGACGACGTTCCCGAATAAGGATCATAATGATCGGGGGAGTGTGCTGGGGGAGATGCCGGAGTTTAAGAAGGGGGGGACGGCCGTGGTGAAGTGGACTTGAGGCGTTCTGCGGTGCGGCCTGGACTGATACGGATCTGTTGGGTGGTTGAAGGATGTTTTAGGAGTCCGTCGGTACAAGTTAGACTGGGACTTATGGCGGTATCGAGTTTGGCCTGGATGCCAACATTTGGCAGGCGAGATGGACAAGTAGTAATAGAAGGTAATTCCCAAGATGGGTATGATACATGGTCCAGTGTCTCGGTGGTCAACTATGCTATGATATATCAAGGTGAAATAAAGTCTGTAAGGGTACACCGACGTTGTTGAACGACCGGACCGTCCGTCACATTAGTCAAGGTGGGAAGAAGGATCGAAAGAAAATGGTAAACAAGGGAGGGGTCGAATATAGGTAGGTTCGTGGTATCTACCGCTATGACTCCTAATGTCACGGATCTCTATTTTTGAGGGGGCCGGGTCCGGGGCGCGGAATGGCCGTCGCGTTATACCACTTCTAGACCATCTGCGCCCAGGTGAAAGTCATTGCCATGCGAGCCAGCTGGGACGGTATGTCGTTTGGGGTGTGATACGAGGAAGGAGCGGCCGAAACTTGCTACCTGTGTCGGGCGAGGAACAGGCCTCGGCCGGGCAGTTGCTGGCGGCCAACGAACATCCAACGTCCACTCTGAATCGTAGCATGGCAGAAAGCACCAGCGGTCGGAACCCCGACGCGTTTCATAATAAATATTACGGATATAGGGCCGGTAAGCGCAGCTACGGGGGTTGAGTAGCCCGTTAACACCGGTCTTAACGCCTATGTCCTAGGGGCTAGTCAGTTTCGGGGGTTGATATCGCCGATGGCTCGTTGAAATGCATCGGATTGAGGGGTTGCAGCGGGCTTTTTATGCTGTACGTAAGTCCGAACGCCAAAAACCGGGCACTCAAGGGATTCTCCCATCAAGGCGTGGAGAGTCAGCATACTTCCCGCCGCTGGTGACAGTTGAAAGATTGGGTCCTTGTAGCATCGTGGGGCTGGCTGATTCTGGCACCGCAGGGCCTATCAGAGCTCTCCTGGCCGACCACAGGACGGCGAAAGCCTGGTGTGTGGGCCGTCAAGGTCTCCCGAGTTCTCCGGTCCGGCTTGCCCCACGTCCATGGCCCACTGCTATCCTACCGGTGACAAGGTCACAGTAAAGCCTCATGGTACGCTCTAAATTACCACTCACCTGAATAATATTTACGGTTACACCTTGGAACAGCAATTCAGACAACTGGGCATATTGGTTCCTGATCTACTCGTCAGGAAGGGAGTTACTTCGGTGTCGTTTCGACCAGGTAACATTGGGCCAAGACCTGCGTCTGACGTCAAGCGCGGCGGGCCGTCTTGAAGCTTCTGGCAGAACATGATTAGATCACCTTGCAGCTCGCAGGAGAAGCGGGAGTACCCCGCTGAGGCACAGAGGTATTCGATCACACCGGAGGTCGGGCCAGGGTATTGCCGGGAACAAGATCTGTATAAGAACAATAAGGAGCTCCTTTCCCATGGTCATATCATCAGATACACCTTCCTTCACCTCACTTCAACCCCCCAAACCAAATATCACGTTTCCTCGAGACATCGCCAGTAGTAAACACTATTGATTCTAAAACAAGCACAATGGCGCCCAAGATCCTCATCATCCTCACCTCCGTCCGCACCTTGCCCGGCACGGACAAGAAAACCGGCTGGTACCTCGTACGTCCCGAGACACTCCCGCATCACGCTTATATCTTTGTCTCTCTAGTCCAGATCTAACCCCACTTCACAGGCCGAGCTCGCTCACCCTTTCGACGTCCTGCACATGAAGGCCCACCTCATCTTCGCCTCCCCCGCCGGCGGCGAGGCACCCCTCGACCCTGCCTCTGTGGAAGCTGCCAAGGACGACCCCATATGCCAGGCATTCTTCGCCGAGCAAAAGACTGTCTGGGAGGACACACACAAGCTCTCCGACCTCGTCTCCCGCTCCGGCGAGTTCGACGCCGTCTTCTACCCTGGCGGCCACGGCCCTATGTTCGACATTGTAGACGACCCCAGCTCCATCCGTATCGCGGCGGACATCTACGCGGCGGGGAAGCCCGTCGCGGCCGTGTGTCACGGCCCCGTGGCTCTGGTGAACGTCACGTCGCCTTCTGCTACGTCAATCCTGAAGGGCAAGCAGGTGACGGGTTTCTCGGACAAGGAGGAGGCGATGGTGCAGTATACGAATCTTATGCCGTTTAGTCTGGAGGAGAGACTGGAGAAGGAGACTGCGGGGGGGTATGTAAAGGCTGAGAAAGAGTGGGGGGAGAAGGTTGTGGTTGATGGGCAGGTTATTACGGGTCAGAACCCCGCTTCAGCTAGGGGAGTTGGGGAGGCGCTCGCAAAGGCGTTGAGTGAGTTTGGTTCCCCAAAAGGAAAGTGTGAGAATCCTTTGCTAATATGTTTTAGACATCTAAGTGTCGGCACTTCACAGCCAGTGGGCAAGACTATCAGGAAAGGGTGTGAGGGGATTGGTAATTTTGAAATGGCTAGAAGCGCCGACATATAGTATGTGCGTCAAAAAGGGGGAGGTGTGAAAACATGCATAGTCCGTCTCAAGAAGCTCGACATGTTTGGGAAGATACTCCTTCGGTGGGGCAGGAAAGTGCTGAAGAACGCTGAATAGTATCATTTCGTTTCAATGCCCGTTGAAAATTCCAATCCATGACCGCCGGCCATTCCCCAGTCCATACTCCCGAAACGCCGTTCTCCAATTCCGCGAAGCCCTGTTCCTAATTACACAAGCAGGATCCTCCCTAGAAAAGCACAATCCTCTCGTCATTCTCAGTCTGCCGTCAGCCTGACCTCTAGAACCTTTTTTACGAGCTGCGGGTTCCCCAGCTCAGCGACCCTCCTCCCGATAATATCTCCCAGAAACTCGTTCAGCTCGGTCCGTTGTGCCTCCGACACACCGCCGTTCGCGGTCCCGCCGTTTGCGATGGGAAGAGCATCCTTTGATATCTGCGAGATGGCGTTCAATATGGCGCCCGTGAGCATCTCAAAGTCCAACTTCGCCTCAGGCTTCTCCTTGAGTGGGGAGAGAACCGCGTCACTGACGCTCTTGATCGTCTTCAACGCAATCAAACGTACGGCCTCGGGACCGCCAGCCGCGGCCATGCCGCAGATGGCGCCGTAGATGACGGCTGGCGGCTTGGTCGAGTCGAGGAAGTGCTTCAGGCAGGTGCGCGTGAGCTTCGGCCTCAGGAGCGGATTCGAGGCTGAGTATCGGCGAGCTAGCTCGCCCACAAGGGAAGCAGAGAACTCGCGGAGTTTGTACTGCTCCTTCGCTGCCTCCGGACCATCTTCTGAGCCAAGGCGCCGAGACAGAAGGCACGTGAGAACAGGGGCGGACAGAGGACTCGCGTAAGGGTCGAGGAAGAGAGTGGGGTTCGCGATCAGCGCAGCGGTGAGATCCATCATGCGGCGGAGGACAAAGACGTCGTCGAGATGATGAGTCACTTGGTCGGAGACGAAGTTGATGAAGTAGGGGACTAGCTGGTGGATGCCCGGATCGTCTCGCACCGAGGCGAGAGCCGCCTGCCGGAGGCGCTCGACCTCGTCGTCGGGCGTGTCGTCCAGGAGGGCGGCCTGGATCTTGTCGAAATAGAGGGCCATCTCCTTGCTGATGACGTGCTTCACGGCGGGGCGGTGAGCGATGTTATCGTTGCCCGCAAGGGCGGCGAGGGCGGGGTTCGCGCCGGCGCCCTTGGGGAGGAGCTCGTTCGAGCGCGAGTCGGATTGGATGGGGTTCTGGGGGATGGCCGGCTGGACGCCTTCGATGCCGAGCCAGTGCGCTGAAAGAGGGGAGGGTTAGCATACGAAAGGGTCAATGAGCTTTGAACTTCAAGCCATAACTCACCGGTGAGGGTGACATCGCGAGGAATCTTGGGGAGCGGCGCGTTAATGAGCTTCTCAAAGTCCACTTCCTCGTCTTCTACGTAGTAAATGGGCTGTCCTGGCCCAAGGCTCGCCTCCCCGAAGCGCAGCGGCCGCGTCGACTCGTACCCGTAGAGCGGTTCTACATCAAGAACGCGCAGCGCACTGTTGACGTCCTGCACGGAGAGGGTGGTGCGCCCCGCGGCGCGCATGAAGCGCAGGGCCTCGATGATGACCTGGCCGATGCGGTACTCGACGTCCTGGGTGAGGTTTCGCAGGGCCTCTTCCGAGAGGGAGGAGACGCCAACTGACTCGGCGCAGTCCTTGACCGACTCCGGATTCCAGAGGTATCGGACGTTGTCCGAGGTCGCCGTCCGCTCAGCCATGGTGTCGGTGGTTTGGCTGGAATGGGAGTTGTGAGGGCCTGAGGTGGAAAGCTGCTCAGCAGCATGGATTAGAGGATAGTGCTTCTGGTTAGTCAGCAGGCTTGCTGGCTTCGGAGCGTTGAGGACGGCAGGCTCACCCCTGGCAACCAGGCACCCCCACCTGCTTTCATCACCCAGAAAAGGAACCGCGATCAGCCCCCACATCACGGTCGCACATCACCAAAAGATGGGCCGCGGCGACCCGCGCGACTGCTTGGCAGACATCTAGGGACATGTCAACTCTGGTGAAGCCCATACCGGCCCTCTACACCGTCTATATCCTCCGCTCGACGGTCCGCCCCGCGTCATTGTACATCGGGTCCACGCCGAACCCGCCGCGCCGGTTAAAGCAACACAATGGAGAGGTGAAGGGCGGCGCGGCGCGGACGTCGCGCGCGAGTCTGAGGCCGTGGGAGATGGTGGCTGTTGTGTCTGGGTTTCCAGGGATGCTGGCTGCTTTGAAGTTTGAGTGAGTTGTTCATGCACCTGGCTGTCGCGGGATGTGAAAGATGGACTGACAGGGTGGGCGTTAGATGGGCGTTGGCCAATTCGCATATTTCGCTACACATACCC
Source organism: Microascus cirrosus (assembly GCA_030271035.1). Taxonomy (NCBI): domain Eukaryota; kingdom Fungi; phylum Ascomycota; class Sordariomycetes; order Microascales; family Microascaceae; genus Microascus; species Microascus cirrosus. The sequence goes on from JAMBUN010000032.1 coordinate 96,289, forward strand.
TCCGAAGATCGGATCACGGTATCGACGCAGAGGAAGAAGAACGGGCAGCCTAAGAGGCCGAGGCAGAGCCTTGTTACTATACTGTCAAACTTGCACCTCTTGCTCCGCGTCCCGAGTTTTGCGCGGTGGCCGCTTACGCTGCACTTCTTCAAGAGTGATGTCTATAAGGCGTGGCAAGGCTGGGAGAACTCCGTGGATGAGCCGACGTTCGAGAACGTAGTCATTGATGCGGACTTTGGGCCTGATGGAGCTGAAGCTCCTTCGTCCTCGCAGAGTGAGCAACCTTGGGGCATTCATGCGCTACCGCTCGACTACAAGCCGCTGAAGGAGTATGCCGAGAAAGCGAGGAACATCTTTACGTTCGAGCGCGAGGGAAGCTGCATATACTGTAAGGAGGAAATGCCGGCTGGCAAGGGCCTCTACGCTGTGTGCCCGAACGAGGAGTGCAAGGCTGTGGGGCACCTGACGTGCTGGAGCAGGCACGTCCTCTATGGGGATGATAAGAAGGCGATACTGCCTGTGCAGGGAACGTGCTCGTCGTGTAAGGGACGGGTGAGATGGGGGGATATGATGAAAGAGGTGTCGTTGAGAGTTAGGGGCCCGAAGGAAGTTGATAAGTTGCTGAAGAAGCGGAAGGCGAAGGCATGATTTATGAAGTTTTTTAATGTTTAGGATACCAAGAATCTCCACGACGTATTATCGCAAGATATAGAGATACCTGATTTTCTGTGACCTCGGAGTGTGTTCATTTGTCTGCCTGCCTGTGTTTATGGAGACGAATTGGCCTTACCAAGAGGTACTCAGGTACCACAATATTGGTGGATCCGATCATGTGCTTACTCAGCAATCGTACCCACAAGACAAGTCCGACCCGAGGAAACGTCAGTCCACTGCTATTGGTTCGTTCACATGGGCGAAGTGGCCGACCCTTGTTGCATGACCTGCCCGTATCAGAGGGCCGGTCCTGCAACAGCAATATTTCCTCGCTATTTTTTATGGGTGACATGCGCGTTCGTAAAAATATTGGTCCCACCCGCCTCCCACATTCTAACAATGGCAATTTTGTGCCAATTACTATGGATCATACGCCACCCATAATTCACCCCACGTTTACCTCGAAATCGAGCGGTGCGGTAAATGACAGAGCTAAGGGGAGTGATACCACACCAAAAAGCAACGAGGGAAAAGATTACTTCGTCGCTTCGCGCCAGATACTGCTGTATCGCCGGCTCTTTGCACACTTTCGGCTTTCTGCCCTTTAGCATGTACCTGTCGTCCATGGCCACATGTCTCAGCACCCTCATATTTCTCCTCTAAGTTTAGTTAGAGTTTGGCGCCGTCGCCGAATAGGTCCGGTTCAATCGAGGTCACAGATGCGTTGATGGCCGCCTGCAGTCAGAAAACCCGCGAAGCCTCATGTCGCTGGAACAGGGTGAGATCGGGCCATGCCTCGTTGGACACCGAAGAAGGGCGGGTCAACAACGAGGACAATGAGCGAGTCCATCCGAATGGAGAGGTCCATGCTTGGAAACAAAAAGCGCCATTGAATGGCCTTAGCGAGACTTCTGCCCCTCCACACCCAGGTCGCAGCTGGAGGTGGAATGACCAGCATTGTACCCTGCATCTCTGTGGATTTCAAACACTGTGGGCATGGATAGGAATGACAGCTATCAGCGTGTCAGGCTCCGTGTGTGCCATGTTTGCTACCGAGGTAGGCACAGTGTCAATACAAACGAAATCACCCTGGTACCCCAATCGACATCCTTGTGCGGCCGGGGCTCCCACCAACGGACCCACTCGGGGCTGCACGGCTCCTTGGCTCTTTCCGCTGTGTCTCGCGCTGGTCTTCCCATGTTCCAAGCCCACTTCACCTCGTGTGTCTTGCACCTCGACCTCACTAACCTTCCCACCTTGGGACATCCCCATGCCTGATCCCCCTTTAGTCACAACCCCCCTCCTCCCTTCAAGAGGATAGTGGCCCTGAGTCCTGCGACATCCACGCCTGATTGCCTGTTTTTAAACTTTTCCCCCCCGCCCATCGGATCTCCCCCCCCCCCCCAAAAATTCCGCCTGGGACCTGGACGTCTGATCCGCATTCCCTTCGCTCCCCC